>JAFMSR010000012.1:39273518-39451018 GCA_022818135.1 Saxidomus purpurata | reverse complement strand
TCCCCTTTTCTACGTGGCGCTCAATTAATGGGATGAGGGTTGCAGTGGATCTGTCTTCAACAGGATACAATATAACGGTGTTTGAGCTTCTTTCTACCATACCAAAGACCCATACCTATTTTAAAATCATAACATAGTTTTGATTTAATATTCCTCTACATGTAACATTTCTCTTACAAACAGGCAGTATCAACAGTACTTAAGCTATTTACATGCGTATAGTTGAAGTAATCATAGATTGTGGGAATTACGAATTACGACACATATCCCATGCGAAAGAAAGGAATTTGGCATATTAAACATATGGTAGGTACCGAGGTTTTTCTTAACAAATGTACATGTACAAAAATCATGTAATATGAATTGCAAATATTGCAGAATGTAATACTTAGTTGTAAAGAGTGCTTACCTTTAATCCTTTATTAGGATTTCCTCTGTGGAATTTGACTCTACGGCCAAAGAGGGATTCGTCTATCTCAACTTCCCCGGTAAGCATACGATGCTTTATGTTGCGATGAAAATATTCCTTGAATATCTCTCTCATGAACGATGCCCAGTCAACAGCTGTGGTCTTGTAGTGCACCCCGGCGAAAACAGATGTCTGCTTTAACGACATCCCATCAAGGTAGCATCTTACAAACATGAATATGTCCTGAATACATAGTTTCGAATTCTCGAAGAAAGAATTCGTTCTGATGGCAAGTTCATGGTTTCTGTTCTTGCTACAGCGTAGAGTGGCTCCTGAGGGTCTACCGGCCCTTTGGCTTGGCCTCATGGTACCTGAACACCCGTCCTCGCCCTTTGAGCATGGCATGCTTCTTAAAAGCAACTTATTGTCCATAAGCCACTGGTTTAAAGCCACGTCATCCTGGTTCATGAGTGTGAAAAATTTCCAGGGATTCTGCATATCACATATGCGAATTTCTTCCGCATTCACTATTCTTTTTCTAAAATTTCCAGCATTAGTGCTTGACGACGCCATCTTGTGAAGAACTGAGGGATTTATAAAAAAAAAAAAAAAAGCACGAGGCACAGCGTAGTGACCCGTGAAAGAATTGAGTTCTTTCTTAATCATCTAGTAAGGGGTTCACACGGGATATTACATGATAATTGTATTATCGGTTGTATAAATGAAACATTTTTTAAAACAAATTTGAAATACTTTAAAGAAAACCTGAATGATTATTACGGAAGAATGTTATATACTGGTAGTATATCGTTCATTCCGTATTTATATAGCCTACGGAATGAACTTTATATACTGCTAAAAGTCATTTCAGTATATCGTTCATTCCGTATTTTTATAGCCTATGGAATGAATTTTATATACTGTTAAAACGCATTCCACTACCAGTATGAATGCCTATTACGTATCTGCCCCGGGACGGAAAACCGGAGTATATATATATAGCGACGACATAATTATTTCTATGCAATACTAACAATCATTATATGCTACTCAAGGGGAAGTATTCCCCGGGAAGAGGGTTTTCTTCGGGGGCCATCATGCTTCAAAAAATGGGGCTTGGCAATGTTTTGGGGGAACTGTCTTAATGACTATATACGGAATGAACGTTATAAACTGGTAAAAGGCATTCCACTACCACTATGAATGCCTAGTACGTATGTGCCCCGGGACGAAAAACTCTTTCGATGTTTCAATTCTTCTACTGACCTTTATGTTGAATGTGTGTTTCATTTATTTCATTTTACACATTTGTGTCATATAATGGTATTTCCCTTTGGGTAGCCTTTTCATACAAGAGAATTCCTACTGGTCTTTACTGACGATTTTAAATTAAAATAACAATGAATTTAACTGTTATTCAAATAAGCCCGTCCCTAAAATAGATGTCAAACTGGTTTTTCAAGTTCTTTTAAATGGTCATACCTAAACGGTCAATAAAAACATATTCATTGTCTACAATTAGAAATTGTTGCCATGTTCACGACCAATCAAAAATTACTATTAAACATTCTGCACGTGATTATGAAACGGATTACAGTAGAAATTTAAATTAATAGATTATGGCTTCCAGAAATAGAAAAAATTTTGAACTTTGGACATTAATTCAAGACATTGTCGGAAATGCCAGTGAGTGGCCAAGGCTTATATGAAGGCTATTTTGGACACAGAATCTCACGCATTTTAATCGTATTCATGTATGTGCTTTTGTTTATGTGAATGGTCTAAATCTAGAAGTGTTTTATAAATGGGTTGAGCTAATGAATCTAGCTAATCATTTCCGCGCATTATTCTTGTCCGCGCATTATTCTTGTCATTTGAGAGAGGCAATTACAGAACAGCACTTTATGCATGGAATGTAACTGCAGGTCGATATGAATATTTAGACGGTTCCGTAAGACGTTATGTACATGCTTCAAAGAGAAATTAATCATGAAGGTAAGCGCTTAATTTTTTGTAACGATTACTGCCCTTTCTTTCAGCGGGAATAAGCTCGTCCAATGAAATTTGAGGAAAAAACAAGCGTCCGCGAAATCATGATTTTTGGGGAGGGCAGATTTGTTTGTAATTGTGCTTATTAGGTCCACCATCCTCGTTCGAGGTATAGTACGACCCGTGGGGAGGGGCTAAACACAATTCAGCCCTCCTTAACAGCCGTCCATAACTTCAGCCCGCAATAAGAAAAGGAAGTGCTCAAACGGTGCCCGGTGCATATGTAAAATAGTTCCTGACTGTTTTTACAAACGTGTTCATTCTTTGCCATTTTTCACATTTGCATTGATTATGTCCGGTATGGTGTTAGACCACAAAGAATGGCCTTTCTTGAGAAAGGTAAATATTGCGAAAAAACTGTTATTTTAATAAATATATATGAATTGAAACAAGAAAATAAAAGAATTGATAATTCAAGGTAAAAGGTAATAGAAGATGGGTGGGGTATGATTCGATCCCTTGTGGTTTACACGAAGGCAAAAATCACAATGCATTACAACCCGCCACATCTTGGAAGATGTGGGCAACAAAGTGATAAGCAGATAATATATGCTGGAACAAGTAACTACATTCAGCAAAATGCTGTGATCTACACTTGACGCGCAAATGTCTATGTCCCTGTAAACAGATAGTTAGATAGATAGATTAAATTGACACGCATCTTTTATAGGTCTTCATTTAAGAAATGATATTTTTCTGATGAGTATTTATATATAGCATTGCGAAACAAGTTCTTACAACTTAGATTAATCGCTCTCAAGACTCCTTCCAGATGGAATCAACCTCGAAGAGAGAGAGAGGCAATGTGGAATTATTTGTGTCTTGCCTAAGGACACTACCGACATGGCGATGGTAGGGATCGAACCCGGGGCCCTTCGATCCTGAGGCGAACGCGCTACCATTGCGCCACGGCGGCTCCGTGCTGAGTGATGTGACACATATCGGGTGTAAAGCTATGAACCAAAACACCAGGCCCATGCAACACCCATACATTGTCATATTTTTCTCCGTCATCCCTGTATAAAAAGTATGTCACATGATAATGTGATATGACAAAAGACAACCTGCTATGACACACTATTCAACATTTTGATAAGACACAATATATTAAAGCGACATTGTCACATTGTTGTTATAATATCAAATTTTTGTGTGTCTACGCGTGTTAACATAAAATTGCTGCTTATATAAATATAATTATTATGAAAAATATAATTCTTTCAGTTCAGTTCATGTTCAGCTAGTTCTGTTCTTTGACCAAACAAGGGAACCTTAATTGTGGTTTCGTAAGACAGGTGGTCTCTCTTAACTCTGGATGAATTGCTATCATTTTAAAAGACAAGGGAGGAATAGAAAGTGGTTACATATGTCAGTTTGTTCCTTAACTAAGGTGGCCACAAGGGCATGGTTGACTGTATTAAGTTTTCAGCTGACTTGACTCAATGCAACATTAATGGTCACTAGAAATTTGAGAAAATATTGTCTGCCAATCACCATGCTTTTATGTAGGGATCTAATCAAAATTGATTAAAATTTTTGTATCAATATATTGCATTAGAAATATGGAGAGATGAAGGCAATGTGACCCCATAGGACTGGATATAGGTATGTAGCAGTATGCAATACCAACAAAATGAGACCAAAAACAGGCTCCTATCACCATCTGGTCCGATGATACACTTACATTATTTCCCATCCCCCTGTAAAAAAAACTATAAAATAACCGCCCCTGACAGGTTGGTCCCATATAGTGAGAGATGAAGGCAATGTGACCCCATAAGACAGGGTATAGGTATGTAGCAGAATACAGTACCTACAAAATGAGACCAAATACAGGCTCCTATCACCATCTGGTCCGATGATACACTTAGATTATTTCCCATCCCACAATAAAAAAAAACATAAAATGGCCGCCCCTGACAGGTTGGTCCCATATAGTGAGAGATGAAGGCAATGTGACCCCATAAGACTGGGTATAGGTATGTAGCAGAATGCAATACCTACAAAATGAGACCAAATACAGGCTCCTATCACCATCTGGTCCGATGATACGCTTAGATTATTTCCCATCCCCCTGTAAAAAAACTATAAAATGACCACCCCTGACAGGTTGGTCCCATATAGTGAGAGATGAAGGCAATGTGACCCCATAAGACAGGATATAGGTATGTAGCAGAATACAATACCTACAAAATGAGACCAAATACAGGCTCCTATCACCATCTGGTCCGATGATCCGCTTAGATTATTTCCCATCCCCCTGTAAAAAAAACATAAAATGACCACCCCTGACAGGTTGGTCCCATATAGTGAGAGGTGAAGGCAATGTGACCCCATAAGACTGGGTATAGGTATGTAGCAGAATGCAATACCTACAAAATGAGACCAAATACAGGCTCCTATCACCATCTGGTCCGATGATACACTTAGATTATTTCCCATCCCCCTGTAAAAAAGCTATAAAATGACCACCCCTGACAGGTTGGTCCCATATAGTGAGAGATGAAGGCAATGTGACCCCATAACACTGGGTATAGGTATGTAGCAGAATGCAATACCTACAAAATGAGACCAAATACAGGCTCCTATCACCATCTGGTCCGATGATACGCTTAGATTATTTCCCATCCCCCTGTAAAAAAACTATAAAATGACCACCCCTGACAGGTTGGTCCCATATAGTGAGAGATGAAGGCAATGTGACCCCATAAGACTGGGTATAGGTATGTAGCAGAATGCAATACCTACAAAATGAGACCAAATACAGGCTCCTATCACCATCTGGTCCGATGATACGCTTAGATTATTTCCCATCCCACAATAAAAAAGACATAAAATGGCCGCCCCTGATAGGTTGGTCCCATATAGTGAGAGATGAAGGCAATGTGACCCCATAAGATTGGGTATAGGTATGTAGCAGAAGACAATACCTACAAAATGAGACCAAATACAGGCTCCTATCACCATCTGGTCCGATGATACACTTAGATTATTTCCCATCCCACAATAAAAAAGACATAAAATGGCCGCCCCTGATAGGTTGGTCCCATATAGTGAGAGATGAAGGCAATGTGACCCCATAAGACTGGGTATAGGTATGTAGCAGAATACAATACCTACAAAATGAGACCAAATACAGGCTCCTATCACCATCTGGTCCGATGATACACTTAGATTATTTCCCATCCCACAATAAAAAAAACATAAAATGACCGCCCCTGATAGGTTGGTCCCATATAGTGAGAGATGAAGGCAATGTGACCCATAAGACTGGGTATAGGTATGTAGCAGAATACAATACCTACAAAATGAGACCAAATACAGGCTTCTATCACCATCTGGTCCGATGATACACTTAGATTATTTCCCATCCCACAATAAAAAAGACATAAAATGACCGCCCCTGATAGGTTGGTCCCATATAGTGAGAGATGAAGGCAATGTGACCCCATAAGACTGGGTATAGGTATGTAGCAGAATGCAATACCTACAAAATAAGACCAAATACAGGCTCCTATCACCTTCTGGGTGGATGATACACTTAGATTATTTCCCATCCCCCTGTAAAAAAACTATAAAATGACCACCCCTGACAGGTTGGTCCCATATAGTGAGAGATGAAGGCAATGTGACCCCATAAGACTGGGTATAGGTATGTAGCAGAATACAATACCTACAAAATGAGACCATATACAGGCTCCTATCACCATCTGGTCAGATGATACACTTAGATTATTTCCCATCCCCCTGTAAAAAAACTATAAAATGACCACCCCTGATAGGTTGGTCCCATATAGTGAGAGATGAAGGCAATGTGACCCATAAGACTGGGTATAGGTATGTAGCAGAATACAATACCTACAAAATGAGACCAAATACAGGCTTCTATCACCATCTGGTCCGATGATACACTTAGATTATTTCCCATCCCACAATAAAAAAGACATAAAATGACCGCCCCTGATAGGTTGGTCCCATATAGTGAGAGATGAAGGCAATGTGACCCCATAAGACTGGGTATAGGTATGTAGCAGAATGCAATACCTACAAAATAAGACCAAATACAGGCTCCTATCACCATCTGGGTGGATGATACACTTAGATTATTTCCCATCCCCCTGTAAAAAAACTATAAAATGACCACCCCTGACAGGTTGGTCCCATATAGTGAGAGATGAAGGCAATGTGACCCCATAAGACTGGGTATAGGTATGTAGCAGAATACAATACCTACAAAATGAGACCAAATACAGGCTCCTATCACCATCTGGTCAGATGATACACTTAGATTATTTCCCATCCCCCTGTAAAAAAACTATAAAATGACCACCCCTGACAGGTTGGTCCCATATAGTGAGAGATGAAGGCAATGTGACCCAATAACACTGGGTATAGGTATGTAGCAGAATGTAATACCTACAAAATGAGACCAAATGCAGGCTCCTATCACCATCTGGTCCGATGATACACTTAGATTATTTCCCATCCCACAATAAAAAAAACATAAAATGACCACCCCTGACAGGTTGGTCCCATATAGTGAGAGATGAAGGCAATGTGACCCAATAACACTGGGTATAGGTATGTAGCAGAATGTAATACCTACAAAATGAGACCAAATGCAGGCTCCTATCACCATCTGGTCCGATGATACACTTAGATTATTTCCCAACCCCCTGTAAAAAAACTATAAAATGACCACCCCTGACAGGTTGGTCCCATATAGTGAGAGATGAAGGCAATGTGACCCCATAAGACTGGGTATAGGTATGTAGCAGATTGCAATACCTACAAAATGAGACCAAATACAGGCTCCTATCACCATCTGGTCCGATGATACACTTAGATTATTTCCCATCCCACAATAAAAAAAAAACATAAAATGGCCGCCCCTGATAGGTTGGTCCCATATAGTGAGAGATGAAGGCAATGTGACCCCATAAGACTGGGTATAGGTATTAGCAGAATGCAATACCTACAAAATGAGACCAAATACAGGCTCCTATCACCATCTGGGTGGATGATACACTTAGATTATTTCCCATCCCACAATAAAAAAAACATAAAATGGCCGCCCCTGATAGGTTGGTCCCATATAGTGAGAGATGAAGGCAATGTGATCGCATAAGACTGGGTATAGGTATGTAGCAGAATACAATACCCACAAAATGAGACCAAATACAGGCTTCTATCACCATCTGGGTGGATGATACACTTAGATTATGTCCCATCCCACAATAAAAAAAACATAAAATGACCACCCCTAACAGGTTGGTCCCATATAGTGAGAGATGAAGGCAATGTGACCCCATAAGACTGGGTATAGGTATGTAGCAGAATGCAATACCTACAAAATGAGACCAAATACAGGCTCCTATCACCATCTGGGTGGATGATACACTTAGATTATTTCCCATCCCACAATAAAAAAAAACATATATTGGCCGCCCCTGACAGGTTGGTCCCATATAGTGAGAGATGAAGGCAATGTGACCCCATAAGACTGGGTATAGGTATGTAGCAGAATGTAATACCTACAAAATGAGACCAAATACAGGCTCCTATCACCATCTGGGTGGATGATACACTTAGATTATTTCCCATCCCACAATAAAAAAAAAAACATAAAATGGCCGCCCCTGATAGGTTGGTCCCATATAGTGAGAGATGAAGGCAATGTGACCCCATAAGACTGGGTATAGGTATGTAGCAGAATGCAATACCTACAAAATGAGACCAAATACAGGCTCCTATCACCATCTGGGTGGATGATACACTTAGATTATTTCCCATCCCACAATAAATAAAACATAAATTGGCCGCCCCTGACAGGTTGGTCCCATATAGTGAGAGATGAAGGCAATGTGACCCCATAAGACAAGGTATAGGTATGTAGCAGAATGTAATACCTACAAAATGAGACCAAATACAGGCTCCTATCACCATCTGGTCAGATGATACACTTAGATTATTTCCCATCCCCCTGTAAAAAAGCTATAAAATGACCGCCCCTGACAGGTTGGTCCCATATAGTGAGAGATGAAGACAATGTGACCCCATAAGACTGGGTGTAGGTATGTAGCAGAATGTAATACCTACAAAATGAGACCAAATACAGGCTCCTATCACCATCTGGGTGGATGATACACTTAGATTATTTCCCATCCCACAATAAATAAAACATAAATTGGCCGCCCCTGACAGGTTGGTCCCATATAGTGAGAGATGAAGGCAATGTGACCCCATAAGACAAGGTATAGGTATGTAGCAGAATGTAATACCTACAAAATGAGACCAAATACAGGCTCCTATCACCATCTGGTCAGATGATACACTTAGATTATTTCCCATCCCCCTGTAAAAAAAACTATAAAATGACCACCCCTGACAGGTTGGTCCCATATAGTGAGAGATGAAGGCAATGTGACCGCATAAGACTGGGTATAGGTATGTAGCAGAATACAATACCTACAAAATGAGACCAAATACAGGCTCCTATCACCATCTGGTCAGATGATACACTTAGATTATTTCCCATCCCCCTGTAAAAAAACTATAAAATGACCGCCCCTGACAGGTTGGTCCCATATAGTGAGAGATGAAGGCAATGTGACCCCATAAGACAAGGTATAGGTATGTAGCAGAATGTAATACCTACAAAATGAGACCAAATACAGGCTCCTATCACCATCTGGTCCGGCGACACACTTAGATTATTTCCCATCCCACAATAAAAAAAAACATAAAATGGCCGCCCCTGATAGGTTGGTCCCATATAGTGAGAGATGAAGGCAATGTGACCCCATAAGACTGGGTATAGGTATGTAGCAGAATGTAATACCTACAAAATGAGACCAAATACAGGCTCCTATCACCATCTGGTCCGATGATACACTTAGATTATTTCCCATCCCACAATAAAAAAAAACATAAAATGGCCGCCCCTGATAGGTTGGTCCCATATAGTGAGAGATGAAGGCAATGTGACCCCATAAGACTGGGTATAGGTATGTAGCAGAATACAATACCTACAAAATGAGACCAAATACAGGCTCCTATCACCATCTGGGTGGATGATGCACTTAGATTATTTCCCATCCCCCTGTATCTGTGTGCAGATGTTAGTGGCTGGGGTGCGAGACGGAATGGATGTGACTCTGGTACTTCACAGGTAATAGTAACTACAAGTATTTTTAAAAAGCAAAACAATAGGGGGGACAGAAAATGCATTTAGACATAAAGGAGATGGGCAATAGATTTGCATTTGCACCCAATGGGCCCATTAGAATTTTATCCTATCTTGGCCATTCAAAGAATATTAGAAGGGCATAAAGTGTTACCCCTGTCCATTCCTCTGTTCATACATGTGTGCATCTGAGCAAAATTATAGTTTGTCATCAAGAACTTTTAAATGGGTTTTATTTTATTCATATTTTGATAGTATGTTTATAAACTTGAAATACAAGTCAATGTACCTGAGTCGTTAACTCTTTTAACTTACATTTAGCAAAATAGTGTTTTTTTATCAAAAGCTTTTTCAAGTTTGCATGGATTTTATTACGATTAAACATGTAGCTTGATTAACATAAAATACAGGTCACATTATAATTTAAAAAGATTTTGAGAATTTTGTGGTGGTATTTAATTATCTATTAGTTATCTTTGTTTGTAGATGAAACTTCTTGGAGGAGATGGACTGTCAAAATCGAAGAAAATAAATCTAAAAAAAGGTATGAACACTTGGTTTCACCTTCTAAGTAAGCATAATTACCAAAATTTAAAATCTGATGGCCCTTTTGGTGCAGCATGCACAATTTTAGGTATTACCAACACAAAAAGCAACCGTAAACGGCTTCAAACTTTTTATAATCGTCACAGACCAGTAGAGTTTATAAAAAGTAAGACAACTGCTCTAGAAACAAAATCATCGAAAATAAAAGAATTTAAACCAGTTCCCTCTACTTCAGGTACTGTGTTGTCAGGTACTGAGCAAATGTGTGTTTGCAATTGTATTGATTGGAAACAAAATGGACCAATGGTAGCATGTGAGGCATGCAATCATTGGCTTCACTATAAATGTATTTTAAAAAGGAGACATAGACTTAGTGAAAGGTTTTTTGATGACAGCAGCATAAAGTTTATATGTGGTTTGCCAAAATGCAAGTTCAATGATAGCATTCTAGTTGTAAATGGTCAAAACGTCCCTTTAAGAAAGTTTTCAAATTTTACATTGACCGAAAGCAGTGCTGACAAGCCTCACACAATTGCACAGTCAGACTGCAGTGATGAGATGTCATTTGTTGAGTGCGATCAAGAATTAACAAGTTTGTATGAACAAGCTATAGATTTATGTAAAAATATTGATGAACTTAAAACATATTCTTTAAAAGATAAATTGCATTTTGATGGCTCTGTGAATAATTTACTACATCAACTTGATAAATTAAAATTTGGTAGGCAAGGATCTAACTATATCTTAAAAAAAAAGAGTAATAAATATGTTAGAAGCCAAAAGTACTTCACTTGAAGTCTTGTCTGAAGAAAATAGAGCTTCTAATTATTTCAGACTAGATACCACCGTCAGTGATAAAAACAATATGATTAATGAACCAGAATCTGATATAGATTTTTTATCAGTAACATCACCCTTATCTTCGGATTGTTCTGAAATTTGTTTAGAAGATGAAGACACAAGTTATTCCCCTTGTTCTAATGAGAACATTAGCGATGTTCAGTCATCAAACAAATGTTGTAAGTCTGAGAACAAGAGTTTGGAATCCGAAGTATTGTCTGATTCTAGTTATTCTTCACCAAAGAATTCTCCTATTAAATCTGAAAATTCAGTTTCTTTAGAAAATTATGCAAGTAACAAAGAAGAAGTTACATTATCTCATCATGCTGTATCTGAAATTCTTGGTGTTCAAGTGCCACAAAAATATTTTACTTTTGAAAATCTTAGTTCAAGATGTTATACTTTTGATTTTGATGCTGATATATTTCATAAGTTAAAATCAACTCAGAAAAGTAGATGTTTTTCATTTAATTCATGGCAAAAATATTTCTTAGATGGAATAAAGAAAAGTAACCCTTATTGTGTTTTCATGTTTAAAAGGCATAATGTTTCAACAGCAAAATTGAGAAAGAGAAAAAGCAATTCTAATATTTTTAATGCAGTAGCAGCATGCAAATTTGAAGACTGCACATGTAAAGTATATCTAAAAATGTTTTCTGCATATATTGTTAATGTTTCTTATACAGGCTATATAAAACATGATATTAAGGAACAGCATGCCCGACCTCTGTCTGGTGATTTAAGAAATGATATTAAAGATTCTCTTAAAAAAGGTGAAAAACCCCTTAATGTACATCTTGAGCAAATGGATGCAATTTCGCCAGAGATACTGGTAGCAGGTAATATGGGGTCCATTGGTCTTGATTCGAGAAAGATAGCTCAGGTGGGTGTTGAATCTCGTCATGAGGGTCGGTATGACTCTGATTTAATTGAAAGTTTACTAATGCAAAAAAATTCAAGTTGTTTTATCAAAAAAATATGTGCATCTCCTATGTATATCTTATACTGGAGTGATCATGGGTTGCAATTTTACCATGAATTAGCATCAAAAAGTATTTTATTTTGGGATGCAACAGGAACTGTGGTAAGGAAAAGTAACGAAAATAAGAGATTTTTATATTATGAATTATCTGTTGCACACCCTGTTCAAGGAAAATCTTGTATCCCTTTGTCTTCTATGTTGTCTGAAGATCAAAGTTTAACTTCAGTGCTTGATTGGCTGCGTTCATTTAGACATGCTGAAAAAACAATGTTTGGCTATAGTAAAGCAGTTGGAAATCCAAAAATTATAATCAGTGACCAGTCAATGGTTTTTATTTTAGCAGCATTAAAAGAATTTAATAATGAAAATCTATCAGACTTTTTAAAAAGAGCTTATAAAATTGCAAAAGGTGAAGCAGATGTCTGTGATACAAAAAAAAACATAATCCATCTTTGCAAAAGCCATTATATAAATTCAGTTAAAAGATATTTAAGGAAAAAAGAGGTTTCTAATAAAAAAATTAAAGTATTTTTATTTATAGTTGGACTCTTGATGAAATGTAACGATCTAACTGATTTGAAAGAGCTTTTGTTCGATCTTTTTATAATGCTTTCATGCAAACAAATTAATGATGATATAAGGACATTTATTCAAAGACTTCTTACAAAAATTAATAAATTTGAAGTTAGTTCATACTGTGACTCTGATTATGCAGATGAAGACAGCAGCATTTTAAATAAAGAGCTTAATCCTAATAGGTATTCAGAGGAAGACTTTCAGATTTTGGGTACATCTTCCCCGTTTAAAACATTAGCTTTTCAGGTACAGGAACAAACACATAAATATTCTTCTTGTAGTGTTGATGCAACCATGCAGATTAATGTATACTTTTGTCCAGTGTTTTTAGATTATCTTTTAAAAAGTGTTATTCCCATGTATCCATTATGGCCATCTCTTCTTCTTGGAAATCTACAAAGATTTAATAAAAGTTACGCCGAAAGCTCTGATGATTTTCCATCACATACTACTAATAGTTTAATTGAAAATCGTTTTAGAATTTTAAAGTTTTTGTCTTTAAAAGGTCGTTCGCAGCACAGAATAGATGAATTTTCGGAAGCACTTCAATTTCATACTGTTAGTATACAAAAGAAATCTGCTTTAGAATGCTTAAAAACAAAGAAAAACATTCATATACAAAGTAAGCGAAAAATCAATATTTCTAAATGTAAAAATGACGAACCCACACCCAAAACAATGAAACAAACAACATTGATAAAAGAAGAATGGAATAAATCAAAGAAGCAGCCATATAACCTGAAAGGAATAAAAATTGGTACTTATCAAAAACCACCAAATAGAAAAATAAATTTAAATGATGATTTGAAAAAATTTCCACAGATGTCAAATAGTTCTGAAGATTTAAATATAAATTGTTGTAAAAATATTAAAGTGAGTAATGATCACACTTATACATCTGAAGAGAAAGAGTTTAATAAAATGAAAACTTTCGGTGAAAGAAATGATTTGAACTGTGATTTAATTGGTAGTTTTGGATATAATTCAACAGTTTCTGAAATAAATAAATTCACAAATTTTGGACATACTTGTTGGTTTAATTCTGTAATTCAAGCTTACTTTTATACAAGGCTAGCTAATAAAATTACTAAAAATAATAATAATATTACAACAATTGACAGCAGTCCTGCACCAAAAGACCTAGCCTGTGACAGAATCAAGGAAATATGGAATTTTATGAAGGAAAATATAGGTGCTCCTATCCCAGAAATTTACCTTAAAGAAGCTTTATTGAAAATTTGCTTAGCAGTGGATAACTTTAGTCAGGATAGCCAGCAGGATGCACATGAATTTATTTCAAATATAATAACAGAAATGTCAAAATCTGTACAAAACAGTCTTAAAATTTTACATTCTCGGAAATGTAACAAATGTAAAAAAATTTCAACTCATATTACTAATGAAGGCCATTGTTTGTTCCTAAAACTAGAAAAAGCAGTACCTAACATATCTGTACAAACTTTATTAGAAAATTTCTTTTTGATTTCTGAAGAGGCTTTATTAGAATGCTCTAATTGTAGAACTAAAACCAAACACAATATCTACAAATCAGTTAAAAATGTGCCTGAAACTTTGGCTATAGTCTTAGGTAGGTATGACCAGTCAACTGGAGTTGTTAGAAAACTTCACACACCTATCATTGTTGGTGGTGACATCAGTTTTTCAGATTTCTATATTAAAAAATTATTTTATAAGTTTAAAAGTGCTATTTGCCATAAGGGTAATACCACCCAACGAGGACATTATGTATGTGTAATGAAATCAGCAGAAAAATTTATATGTTGCGATGATAGTGAAATAAACATAGTAAAAATTGATCAAATCTTTTCGTCAGCATATATAATTTTATATAATAGAAGCACTAAACCACTTCCACCACTTTTTAATTATCTAATAAAATGTATTCTGCACACAGATGTTTTGAAGAAACTAGTGCGAGAAGATCAATTGAAACACATTAATATGGAAAAGCAAAACTTTATAAAATTCTTACATTCTAATGGGCTTTCTGAAGAGATTGGGCAGTTGCTAGAGAATGAACTGAGTATAATTATTGAAGATGAAGTTGGAGGCAACTCATATCTAACTACAAGTATACAAACTATGTACACTGTTTTTATTAACCAACTACTAGGTAATGATACTGATAATAGTAACAATTTAAAAATGGAGTATTTCAATTTAAAGTCAGTGGAAATGTTAATCTGTCAACAATGTGAAAGTAAACCATTAAGTAAAAAAAATTCTTCATAGTTCAATCGTAAAAGTTGACACTGAAATCATAGACAGACAGCATGTGTTTTCGGAATCTATAAAAAAACATTGTATGAAGACAATTGTTCAAGATAAAACATTTTCATTGTGTAAATGTAATAATAAAATATATACATCAGTGGTATTATCATTGCCCAATGTTTTAGTTTTTACAGTAAGTGATCCAAAATCAATGGTTTTACCACCAAAATTGAGTCTGTCTCAAGAATTAGACTATTGCTATCCAGTTGACAGTGTGCAGTTCAATTCAAAATCATTGATAATAGTTTCTGGTTCTGAGATAAAAGCAATTTTTAAAGTTGAAGACCAGTACATAGATATAAATACAAACTGTAAATACAATTTCAAAGAGCTATCAAAGTCAGACTTTGTTTGTCTGTTTTACTGTAAAGCTTTATGCGTTGGAAATCTTGATGTTTTAAAGGTGAAAAGGTTTGACCATTATAAGCTTCCAGAACTTGATTGTGCTAAACATTTTTCACTAGGAAAAAGTATAAGTATTAAAAAAATACAAGGTGTAAGGTTAACTAATACGTTTTATTCAGGTATAACAGATCCAGAAGGATGGTTAAACAATGACCATATTAACGTTTATTTACATTGTTTGGCTTTTAATTCAAAAAAAAAATTCATACTATTGACTGTGGTTGGTTTTGTCACAATCTGTTTAAAAAAGGAAAATTTGATCAGTTAATATGGTGCTTTAATTCTTTGGAAAGCAAAAAGGACTGGTTTGAAAGTGATTATATAGTTATTCCTGTAAATGAGAATAATTCACATTGGACTGTTATAGTTATTGACATAAAAAAACGTACAATAATCTATTGTAATCCATACGGAAACAATGGAAATGCACAATATGTTTGCTTCCAAATTTGGCGATATCTTTGCTTTGAAGCAATAATGCATGCAAACTTGATTTTAGTGGAATCAGATTGGAGCATTGTACATTATTCAGAAGAAGTTGGATTTCCTACACAAACAAATGCTAGCAGTTGTGGAGTGTATGTATGTGCTGTTGCAAAATCTGTCATATATAATAAATCTCTTCCAAATGAACCTAATTTGTTTCAGTTTAGATATCAAATGGCAAATGAAATTGCAAATATGTGACCATATGGTAACTAGTTATTGTTAAAAACTTGTATAAATTATTGTATGAAAATGCAGTACCCAGTACTTCATAGTCATGACAAGCATCTAGGTAGTAGTCAGTCAAGTATTTCAGCATACCGTATGTCATATTATTTTTGTAACATTAAAATTCATGATTTTGGTCCTGATCCCATTTTGTGAATCTATCATAATTTAAGGGATCAAAAAAAGTTTTTTTTTGATTTCCATGTTTTAAGTAAGGGTGAAATACCTTGACACCATACTTTAAATGAAAGGATACCACTATAATGACAGTTTTATTAACTGGTATACCAAACTGCTCCAGTTGTTTTGTTTGCTAAAACGAGCAATAAATAGTAAATAATCATGTATGTTCATTAAACGAATTTTGTCACAGCACTAATGATTTTCTCACTTTTGCTGACCTCTATATTCTCTTTATTTATCCATTTGCATGAGATAGTACAATTAATTTAAGAAACAACAGAAAATATGCTACAACAACAACAAATTTAAGTATTACAATGCTTCTTGCCACAAACAATGTGTAGAAGTATGGTCTCTCAATGAGAGAACTTTATGAAGTTTTTCAAAAAACAAAAATGTTTTAATGATTTTTAATAATCATGAATAAAGTCCTATAGGAGTATAATTATATAATATAGAAGAAATTACAGGCAAAAATTATCTAAATGCATACTTTAAGATGCTATTTAGGGTCATGTATATGAGAAGAAAAACTATATACTATGTTGCATATAGTGATACATAAATAAATAAGTACGAAAAGAAATTAATTGTTCTCAAAAACAATTTAATTACTTGTGTCAATATCTTGTCTAAGAATGTTTGCAAAATATAGGTATTTTGTAAGATTCCATAATACTTTTTTACTTGTTGAACACATCAATTTGTCAAACTTGTTCAGTGTTGGCCATTTACCATAAAAACATTTTAATTTATTTTTTTTAAATCTTTATGAATAGGGCTTAACAGCAAGAAGTGGTATATATACTCACATTTCACCATATTTAAATTACAAAAGGTGCATTTTCTTTCATTTCTAGCTATATTGTGCTAACAAACGCTTTGATTTGGAGTCTATGCGCAGATAGTCTAAATTTTGACAGAGGCATTTTGTGTTTTTTATTTGGAAAAATGTCAAAGTAAGTTTCATTTTGAAAATCATGCTTGATAGGACAATGATATTCAATATTCGGAGCCAGAATCTTATTATGTGCATTTTTCAAATTATTCTTAGTGGGTTCTCCATAAAGAGATTACAAATTTGTTAATTTGTTTACACTGAGAAGTTTACGTAAGAACTTAGTATGAACCATTTCTATATCTTTATTATCTCTAATAATTCTATAAATAGGCACTATATATTCTAAACCCCAGCTTTCGGGATATTCGCAGTTGCTATATAATTCATTAAATATAGTGTACAGTAAAGGTTAAATTATGTCGTATCATGCTTTAATTATTTCCGCTGATAAGTTATCAGGGTCAAATGCTTTTCCGTTTATCAACTATATGGTACATTTTACAGTTCTAGCAGTACAATATAATTATATAAACCAAGCACCTCATGTAATTGATTAAAATTTCAGTGTAACACATACAGATAGAAGACTATATAGAGTTTCAAGACTTGTTGCCAGTCTGTTAAAATTTCTATGGGTTTACCTAACATTTGTCAGATAGATAGAATGCCTGTCTTAACTGCAAAAGTTTTGTATGACATTGTAGTCTTTTTATATAAACAAGCACTTACTGTTTTCCTCATCTGGTACAAAGTGCCAGGGTGAGCTATATGGACCACTCACCATCCGGTGTACACCATAAAGATAAACAGCATTGAGCTGAATATTTACAAAGGGTGCATATTCCACACCTGAAACCAGTGACAGATTATTTTTCTTGCTTACTATTTTCCGCAGTTAATTAATATAATTTAAAATTCTTGCTACAGTAGTAGCACATGAATTTAATCATTCATTCGTAAAAGTTTTTTGTTAAAAAAGTGAAATGTCCATAGTAAAATGTGTAAAACAATGAAACTCAACTCTTTGTATTCTAGTTCAGGGTTGCACTTTGAGCTCAAACTTAATGTATTAGTTAAGCATGGTAATTTAAATGAAATTATTTTAAAGGGTTACATATTAGGGAATATATATCAATAGTCTATTCACTGGCTGGTATGTGACGTGTTTGATAAAAGAAGAGGTAGCTATTAAATTTTTTTTTTTTTTTTGAGGCCCAAAAACGGGTAACCTCGTTTATTTGTTCTCTCGATAATCAAAGATACATACATGTTTGAATATATACAATGCACAATTTCATAAATTCAATTCATTAAATACATTAATTAAATTATAAATTGTAGGATACCCGTTTCGATTTTCGAGAGAAACGTAGAAAAGACTCACTCACATTTCAACTCACCCTTACGCACACACGCACACACACACGCACACACACACACAAGTATTTTGCCAGTTATTTGTAGAATTATATTAATATAAAAATCGTTTTTATTTTCGCTCTGTAAGCTAGTAATTTCCTAGGGAAAATAGATTTTTGTTTCATATGAATTGTGTCAAAATCGAATGAACACCTAAACCACATTCACCACGATCATTTTAATTGAAGAGGAAAAATGTTACAATTTAAATATTTTTTGAGTTTGTCCCATGTCCTTTCAAAATTTTCTAGTTTATTTAAGGTCACAGCTGTTTGTGAGTGTTGTACTGATGGTTAATAAAGATCTTGGCAACTGAAACTGACAGTTTCTTATCATTCATTTTACAGTAGTAAATATACTTTTTTAATAATAAGAACGAGAAGGTTAATTTCTACTTCTTTTGGAGTCTATGAACCCAAGAATAAATGTTTTACATGTCAAATTTTCTTGTTGATTTGAGAAGAGATCTTGAATGAAAATCGAGACAGCAGGACAGTTCCAGAACAGGTGTTCTATACTTTCGCTACTAGTTTTTACAAAATGTACAGTTTGGATTATCTTTTATAATTTATTTTAAATAAAAGTTCATTAGTTCCTAAGATTCTATGTATTATTCTGTATTGAAACCATTGTATATTAGTATCTCTGGTAATTTCAAAAGGAAGTGAAAATATCTTCTTCCATTCATCTTCTTTTGATTTTAAGCTCTAGCTTCTGTTCCCATTTCAGTTTACAAGAAGGTTCATGGATATTAGTTTTTAGGATGTCATGCATTGGTTGCGAACCTTTCCGGGTATTTTTAAAATATTAATGAGATTTGGTGGAATAAATGGTCGAATTATTTGCTTGTCAAATACATAATCTTCTTTTTAAGGTATCTGGTCACGAAAGTGTTAGACCCTTAAAATGTACAAAATTTGCATTTAAGCTGTATGCATGATTGAACTCGTAGACACTGTAAAGTTTCCATCTGGTTTCATTAAATCTCCTATACAATGAACACCAGATTCGAACCATGATTTAAAAAGACACTTTTACCACCAATTAATATGTCTGCTTATAAAAAGAGGTATTTTAGGACTTTTTATGTTCAACATTTTGACAATTATTCAGTTTTTATGTATGCGTTTAGAGTATCTTTCCAAAATATGTTTGTAATAGACCTTATTATTTTTTTTGGATAATGTAGACCGCAATTTAGCAATATATCTATGTTAATCAATTTGTTAACAATATCTAACCATTTTCCATTGTTGTTTAAAATACGTCTGATCCATGTTGTTTTTAAAGCTGATATAAAAGAACAAATATCAATCATGCCAAGTCCACCTTCTGAAAAGCTTTTCGTTAAAATATCTTTTCTTTTCTTTTATTTTGACCTTGCCAAATAAAATCGTAGATTAAGCCGTTCATTTTTTAATGTAAATATCTGGTGGGTCGGGCAATGCGATGAATAGATGATTAAAAAGCGAAATGACTGTAGTTTTAATTACAACGATTCTACCTATTGGCGTAATAGTTCGTCTTTTCCAATTTTTTAGAAGTGATTCCGCTTTTTTTAGTTTTTCTTTTGTAATTAAGGCCAATCATTTTGGTCAGATCTACGTGATATTTGATACCAAGCATGTCAAAACTCTGTTGATTCCAAGTTAGTTTCCATTTAGTTTTAATACTATTTGAACTATATTTTTCCTTTCCTATCCAAACAACCTTTGTCTTAACAAAATTAACTTTTAGGCCTGAAAGAGCAGTGAATGTGGATAAGGTTTCTAGTGTTTCATTTAAGGAAGAGGCCGAACCATCTAAAATTATTGTAGTATATCAGCAAATTGAGACAGTTTGTGTTCAAGGTCATTTACTTTAATACCTTTTAATTTTATCATTAGATCTTATTTTCTGGGACAGTATTTCAGTACATAAAATAAAGATGTAACAACTCAAAGGATCACCCTGACGACAGCCACGCTGGACGGAAAAAATTAGATAAAAACCACTCTGACTAATAGCAGAAACTCCATCTTTATAAAATATATCAAACCATCTTTTTATATCATCACCAAAGTTAAAACATGCTAAGGTTTTGTGAACGAAAGACCAAGACAATGAGTCGAAAGCTTTTTTCGAAGTCTACCAAAAGAAGAGGCCAGGAATATTGTTTTCTTCAGTATATTGCATTAAATCGTAAATAAGTCTTGTATTTTCTCCAATAAATCTTCCCTTTACAAATCCTGTTTGGTCACTATTTATCAATTTTTCTAAATATCTTTTTATTCTGTTTGCAATAAGCCTGTCCCAATCTTGTATACTGTATTAAGCAACGTAATTGGACGCCAATTTTTTAAAAATTGTTTTGGTTTATCTCCCTTTGGGATACATGTTATAATACCTTGTGTTTGAGTTATTGATAATTCCCCTGAACTAAAAGCATGGTTAAGAGCTCTGCAAACAAAAGCACCTATTTTGCTCCAAAAGACCTTATAAAAATCAGCAGAAAACCCTGATGATCCTGGACTTTTATTGTTGGTCATGTTCTTTAAAACTATAGATGCTTCTTCGATCTTTTATTTTGCCTTCAATGGCTTCTGATTCAATGTTAGAGAGTGTAGGAGTTTTAATATTTTGTGTAAAGTTTATAAACTCATTATCATCAATATCTTTATTGGATGATTTGTACAACGTTTCGTAAAATCTAGCAGTTTCACACAATATCTCTTTTTGATCTGTAACTATACTTCCATCCTCCTTAACAATCTTGTTAATTGTTTTATTTACATAGTTGTTTTTTTCCAAATTGCAGAAAAGTTTACTGGGCTTTTCCCCATCAATTATCCAATCTACTTTCGATCTTAACAAATAGCCTTGCAACTTATTATCTTGAATTTCCTTCAGTTCATTGTTTAATTGTTCAAGTTTCTCAAGACTTGCATTTGTTTCAGTTTCTTCTAGTATTTGAATTTCTTTTTTTAATCTCGGATTCTCTTTCAATATTAGATTTTTTCTTATATGAACTATATGCTATGGATTTCCCTCTTATTTCCATAAGTAGGGTTTCTAAAAATAGTTGGTCATTTATATTAAATTGTACTACGCTATTGGGTATGTTTTCAATATTTTGAAAATCATATACCGGCAATGCATATTGAACCTTTACTTCGTCAATCTTTCTGTTAATTACCTCGATATAATGTTTATCTTTTAGTAGTGAGTTATTATGCTTCCAGAGCCCTTTACCATGCCTTAAGTCATTTAATTTTAATTTCATCATAATAATCGAATGGTCTGATTGAAAACTAGGTTTTACAGATATGTCTGAACAACTAGCTATTAAAATTTAGTAAAATTTTATTTGCCTAAGCCTATTAGTGTAGTAATGTAAATGAAATTGAACTTACGAAATATATTAGTTAAGGGTATAGATAAATGATGTCACAGTTTCTCTTGACTAATGACGTAACTGTATAAACAAAAACAGTAACAACAAAACAGTAAATAAAGTCAGTGTAAATGGTATCATAACATTAATCAAGTTAACTGGACGTGTGTCATCCGTCAGATCCCCATTTTGCCCCAAGTCATCCACAGTATGCCATGTACGATCCTCTATATGTCGCGTAAAAACAACCAAAACACGATGCGCATGCAGCGTCGTTCAAGGTCGGTTTATTGCAGAATAACAAAAATCCATTTTGTTCTACATGTATGTAGGTTTTTCGCTGGTCATGTTAGAATACTACTGAAAACTTGCATTTTGTATAAACCACATTTGATTTTGTCACTCTATATTGCTTTCTCTGTTTTTCAACATAAACATTGAAGAACCTTGCAAAAAGTTACATTCAAATTTTCATGGGTTCTGCTTTACATACATACAGGTGTTGTTTGACAAAGTTTCTAATAAAATTGGCAAAGGTAATGAGGTGAAAAATTCTCTACTTGGCCATAAATCATTTGACATAATAATCATTTTTGACTTATTTGTAAGCACAGTTTGCATTCTTCAGTAAGTTTTCACTAAGTCTTTGTCTAAGATTTTTTTTCCTTCATTTTAGTGTTTCTTTATCATTTCTGTGGAAACTAATGTAGTAAGACATTGTGTAAATGAAAGTTGTGATTATTGTATAGTACTACATATAAAGGTAGCAACAATTAATGGTTTGTGAAGTAAGACAGAAAGTGATAATTTTGGGTCATCTCAGCCTTTACTTATGAGGCAGTCAGATATTCAATGTTACCAGTGCAAACTGAGGTTTGTACAGCAGTACTGGCAGATTATGTGTGCCATCAAAATTTTGTATGACGTTATTGACCTGATATAGGTCAAAATTGTTTTGTTTTTAAATGCTGACATATTGTCAGCAGAAATTAGCTATACAGTGAGTAAGTATGAAGTTATAAAATTGTCCGCAGGTCTAACAAAATGTGGATCTTTAACCATCACACTGAACTGTTTCTTATGCTCATGAGTATCATTATTAGCTTTGCCTTGACATGAAATGATTGCCATTATATTTGTACAAGTTTATTCCCTTTGACATCTTTTGGAATTTTTGCTCAACAATTAATTTTATTTACCCTACATGAACTATACACTGCTTTTTGCTAGCAAACTCGTAAAACAAGGATCCAGTTGCATTAAAAATAGCGATTGGTAATAGATATAATTTTTGATTTTTGCATTTGTAAATTTAAGTTCTTTTAAAGAAAGGCAGATTAAGTTGACTTCAATGTTGTATGCTTCCCTTTTTATCAGTACTTACTTAATTAATTAAAGTCTTTAGTATTCAGAACATTTTATGATAGCAGTGGACTGATCCTTGTTACATTAGAATTTTAATGAAATATATGGTAATTGTATAAAATGCTAAAAATATTTATGATTATTTAAAAGTTGTTGCCTGTTAATGATTTTTTTTCCCCGTAAACTCTTTTTTTTACCCTCACCCCCCCCTTTTCACACACACCCCATCTAACTACACGCCCCCATTTTTTTAAGTTTATTGCATTTAACATCTGTAGCAAACACATTGTCAGGGTAGTCACCAAGGACGGGTTAGAATGCATAACACAGCTATCACCTAATCAGGGGCAACTGACAGTTGACAAATGTATCTTTTTTCTGTTTTAACTGAAACAAATGAAACATACTCTTTAAAGTGGAAATACCATACAATATGATAATTGTATTTCATTGTATTACTTTCAACAATGTTACAGTGTCATTAAAACACAAGCATTGGGAAAGTTATAGCTAAATAACATCAGTATGTACAACAGTTTTATTCCTTATTGAACTTAGTTGAAAAATGACAAAATCTTTTTTGACCTGCCCGTAATAAAATGAATTTCGATCAATTGGATTGATAAATTTGTGTTTGCATGTACAAATTAAAGAAATGATTGAGAATTGCTTTTTTCTTTTGATTTCTAAACATCTATCATGTTTTAAAAAGTTTTCAAGAACATCCTTTTTCTGGTCATTTTGATCAGTATTGTAGCAGAACAGAAAGAACACGATTATACAACATAGTCTGAAACAAAGAAGTCAATATAACAGCAGCAAGTCAACTATGAATTGAAAAATCAGCAGTTGAAGATACTTTTAAAATTGTTTACAATTGGTGCCAGTTAATAGTGGACCAAGAATGAAGGCAGAAATGAACAATTGAAGACAGCAAATATGCTTCACTTTGATGTTTAAAGGTGGTTTTCATCATATATATGGAAAGATACACAAGAGTTTATACAGGACTGTCACCAATGACGGGTCAAGGCGTTCCAGAAAGAGCGTCGGCTTATACAGGGACAGCTGGCTCAGTCAACAAAAGATTGTTATGCTACAGATCTTTTTTTTTCTAAATTTATGTATCAGCAGTCAGTTTAATCTGTGTTATGTTTTCAGTCATAACTATTACAATGTATTTGCTTTTATATAATCATGTTATTCCTTGAACACCTTGGATTTGAAAGCAGCTTTCTGCCACTATGTGTGGACTTACTTATGATTAGCATTTTTGTATCACAGACCTAAAAAAGCAAATGATGTGTACTTGAAATTAAGATAGATGTTACTTTGTTCTGTTTAATCAACTCTGTCAATGTAATTATTATAAGTTAAACATGAAATATTTATTAAGTGTGTGTTCTGTATATTTGAGGGAAATTACCTTTTTCATGTTGCTCAATAAATTTTGTTAACAATCAAAATTGCAAAGAATGAAGTTTTTTATGTTACTGCGACCTCTTTTCAGTGTGTTGGTTTGAGTATGTTTTTGTATGTTTTTGCAGTTTTGTACATTTTCTTCATTTAATTGTTCTTGTTGTTACAAAGAATATATATTGTCTTAGCAACTTTTTCATACAATCCATCCCTAATATACATATACTATCCATATAGTCCTCTAAACTGCTTTATGGATCCAAATTATATGAAAATGAAGTAGTGCTGATTTTTTTTTTGGATAAAACATGAAACAGAAGTGTGGATCATTTAATAATTCTATCTGTACTGTATAACACTTAACTAACCATTAACCATATAATGTACTTGGTATTTTAACTTTTCTACTCCAGGGATGCTTTGCTAGAAAAAACCAAGTGATTAAAAACCTGCATCTTTCTGTTTTCAGCCAATATATACACAGCTAACGCTTTTTCGGGTGAATGACGGATGGCAGCCAAAATATACACAGCAAATGCTTTTTTTGGGTGAATGACGGATAACAGCCAAAATATGCACAGCAAATGCTTTCTTCGGGTGAATGACGGATGGCAGCCAAAATATACACAGCAAATGCTTTTTTCGGGTGAATGACGGATAACAGCCAAAATATGCACAGCAAATGCTTTTTTGGTGAATGGAAAGCCAAATATGCACAGCAAATGCTTTTTTCGGGTGAATGAAGGATAACAACCACAATATGCACAGCAAATGCTTTTTTCTGGTGAATGACGGATAACAGCCATAATATGCACAGCAAATTCTTTTTCTGGTGAATTATGGATAGTGCCAAAATATACATTACACAGCAATCACATTTTTCTTGCAAATAATGGATGTTTTTTAATAGTGTCAACAATGTACACTGCTTTCAATATGGGTACTACAAATGCATTCATTAGTGAAATATAGTTGATGCTTACAAAGATGTAAAAAAAATGTTTGCTGAGTAAAATTTTCTGAATGCTTTGTAGAGCTATAAACAAAGTTGAAACAACTTTTATAGGTTTCATTTTGAGGTAAAGAAATCCATTCAATAATATGCAAAAAGAAACAACTTAATTTTGGAATGTCCTTTCAAGTATAATTCATCTGCCTTGCCAGTATGAAGGATTTTACTGAAATCTAAAAACATGAATATCATTCACTGCCAATGATTTATACATTTCCCTATTACTGAGATATTTTTGCAATGGAAAGTATTTGCACATAGTTCTTGAAAGTTCATTATTATTCACAGTAAATAGCTAAATCATTGAAATTTTCTTGTTAATATTAGTGCAAATGATTTTCACATATTTCTGTAACTGTGAGTGTTAGTCAATATTGGGCAGTATAAAAGAATGTGGGCTGTGTTAGGTATCAGATCCAAATAGTAACCAGTGGGAAAGATGTTGATATTACTGGTAGTGCATTTTAACAGAAATTAACTGACCAGCAGGGTAAATGTGAATTCGTTTTTTAGTACATGTATTGCCATTTGATTTGTTGAAGAGGAGAAAAGTGACAGTTAAATAAAATGGATTATATTAAAATAAAATGGATTATATTACTAATCCTACTGCGGATCACTGTGACTGAAACTTTGCTTTGGGCATTTAATATAAGAAGAGAACTGGGTATACCGAAATCACTGTGACAGTTGGTTGGACTGTTAGTCTATTCATATGTAACATACTGTATTTTGTTTGTAGCATAAATTGTTTCTTAAGTTTTTAAAACATTGCAATGAATTTCTGAAACATCACATACCATGATGTGTACATATTTCATATTATATTGTTTCAAAGTGCTAAGGTGAGGTATTGTTACCACTCCACATCCTCCGTACATTGTATGTTGTATGTCAGTCCTCCTGTCCTTCAAACAACATCCTCTAAAACCACTAGGCCACATGCATTAAACTTCATCCAAGTTGTTCAAAGTATGCTGAGCTCTAGACAACAAACAGTGAAACCAATTCTCCAAAATCACAAGGGCTAGGACTTAAAGATATTTAGTGTTTTGCACTGTATAGTGGACTTTCATCAAAATTGTTTAATTTATACCTTTGAGGTCAAGGCAGGCACCACCCAGTGGCTCATACTTTTTACTTTTATACCTAGAAATATATTTTAGATATCTTCTCTTCAGAAACTATTGTCTAGCATTTACGGTTGGTTCTCTTTCAAATATGTCCAAACACATGCCCTTGTTGTTATTATGGGTCTAACTTTTGGATCACTTTTCTTTTTATGTGTGTATGTACATCTTCTTGTTTCACAATAAAATGCTTAGAGCTGATATATTTGGTAGTTAGCATTAGCTAGTCATCCTCTACACAGAATGCTAACATTGTGCCCCTTGGGTCAAAAATGCCCCCCTAACACACACTACGAATGACTTGTTTTATATAGAGTCACAAAAAACATTTACTTTAAAAATTCATCGTGACCAAAACCATGTGAGGGGGTAAGCATATTATGTTAACATAGACTTACAATGAAAAAAATAAAGTGTTTTAACTTTGCTCCCAAGGTAAAAATCTGTTCAAAGAATTCCATTCCATGTAGAATTCTGGTTCCACTGGCTACAAAAAGGAGAAACTTTAATAATCTTTAATTCTACAATGCCCAGAGTTCAGATATTTTGCATGTTGCATTGTGTAGTTGACCTTGACCAATATTGTTCAAAATTGACCAAGCTTCTTGGTCTTTATACTTATTAAAATCTTCTTATCTTGCACTACAAGGCCCAGATCTTAGATATTTGGAATGTTGAGTTTATAAAGTGGACCTTTAAAAAGTTCTTCATATAAGGACTTTCAAATCAAGACCCACAGGTCAAAACTAACTAATTTAACTATTGTAACCATGTATTATTAGTAATGTTAGCAAGGGGGGAAATGTATAGCCATGCATCTTGCCACTCTTGTTCGTTTTAACTTAAATTTCAGAATAATTCTTTTACATGTTGAAAAGAGAAATCTAACTATTGAGACTTGAAAAATTATGAAATTGTACATGTATCACCTTTTCAATTTAAATACTGATTTATGCTTGCATTTAAATTAAAGTCTTCAAAACCTTACCAGTACTGGTTTCTCCAGGAAGCGGACTCGAGAGTGACTCCATAAGATACAAGATTTCTTCACAATCGAGCTAAAACAAATTAGTATAAACTAAAACCTTTGTCAAAATCTACAATGCGACTTCTCACAAACCTGACAAGATAATACCCCAAGGAGCGATATCAGTACTTCTGAATTGTAGTTTGATGATTAAGGCAGTTTTAGATTATGATAAAAATGGTAATGAAACAGTTTGACAATTTAACATCCATACCAGATCTGAAATTATGCATTGAAGGCAGTTACTGGTTTCTTATTTAAACCATGAATAAAGGAAGTCATAACTGTATGATTTGCTTTTGTTTTATTCACCTGTTGTACAGATTTTGTAACCCAGTGACCCTAACCTGGCCAACTGGTATAATTTTGAGGGGAGCGGTGGTGTAGAGGTTAAGGTGTCGGCCGCTCATCCCGGAGGTTGCGGGTTCGAGCCCCATTGGGGTCACGACCGTACTTCCTCATATGACACCAGTACTGGTTTTTCCAGGAAGCGGACTCGAGAGTGACTTGATAAGCCACAGGCTTTCTTCACAATCGAGCTAAAATAAATTAGTATAAACTAACTGGTATAATTTAATCACACAACTTCAAAGAAATTACAGGTAATTGTTTCCTCAGGCATATATGTGAGTCCGGGATTGTGTCATTTCTATGAATATTGTGACATAAACAGCTTCTAGTTAAAGCATACATTGATAAACATGAGATGCATAGCTTTGCAAGTATGTGACAATAGTTATTTTAGTTTATTTCTACACTAAAGATTGTCTTCACATCGACAAATTTGATATGAAATTAGGTTATAGGAAAATGCGTTGATTTTTGCCGTTTTCTGTTTGCCAGAGGGTTGCTGTTACGGATTACATTCTCTTCCCTAGCTCAATTTGACGGTAAAGCTTTGTTAGATATGTCAATCTAAAACTTTCATGGGTTTGTTACTGTTTCCTTTGTGTGTATATACAAATGTATGTTGAAATCCTGCAAAAGCTATGCAATGTTTCTACATATATCTAACCATTTGGCCTTAAATCCTCCAGTATAAAGAGACAATTCTGAGATAAAATATATCCAGGTCTCGTGCAGCATATACCTCGAAATACGAAGATGGACCTTACAATCATAAACAATGAAATCTAACAAAATAGCCTTTGGTCCCTTTCAGTGACCCTGAACTTTATTGATTAATATTCAAAATGTTTGACATGATAACAATGTCCAAACTTTGAACAAGAAAAAGACACGAACAGACAATGCTGTAAGTATTTAGTATGTGAGGAACCTAGAATATACGTTCATTCTACGTTCCTTAGTAAGAACACCTTTTGAAATTTGTTTTGTAAATGCTAGTACTTACATGCACGTGCAATATCACGATTTAAATTGAGGTAAGTAGTTTTTGAAAAGTCTGTCATTCTTATATAGTAAGACAGTATATTAAGGGGTTACTTGGTATTGCTGAAATGTAAGGATATGATAAATAAAACCTCTCTTGTTTTCAAGCAATTCCTGAATCACAGTTTCGTTGTCATGAGCTTGATGGATATATTAAATTTCCGTAATTACAATATTATCTGATAAAAAATGCCACCATATATGCCGTTCTCCCAGTCATTCGTCTGGTTTTCCAGTTATTTAGACCCTAATCCCGGCGCTTCTATGAAGCGCCCAAAAAACATCTTTCTGTGCCAATTCGATCTATTTTTATAAACAATGTAAGTTAAGACAATAAACATTTCGTAGCCAAATAAAGATAAAGGAAGTGGCTAGGTAGCCGACTCTGACCGACCTTAAATTAACTTTTTCCCAGTTTATTTTTCCACATAAATGATATTTTCTTAAGTTCTTCAGACCTAAAATAGTGATTAATGATATTAATCAAACATGGAGACACTTTCAAAAAAGATAATATAGAACCGACAACCTAAAGTCTATGTAGCCAAAACAGCCTACCTAGCCACCATCAACGATACATTGATCTCAATTTATACATTGTTCTCAAATCGGTAATTAATCAATAGGCCGTGAAGGCGATACAGGCATAGCAACGACAAAATGGACGTAGGCAGCAACGAAAAATGGCGTAGGCAAGCAACACTAAAATCAGGCATAGCACGACTAAAATGGTGTGGCGCCGCTAATGGGGCCAAGAGGCATAGCAACGACTAAAATGGACGTAGGCATATACAGCAGGATGAACGGAAATACCAATAAAACTTTGTTCGAACTTGAAGAAGCCGATGATATCACGGGGAATTGTGAAGAAAGCTTGGAGCCTGCAGACGGTCATTTTTGTATCCGCTTCCTGGAAAACCCAGTACTAGAGTCATCATAATGAGCAGTAGTTAATAGTAGTTATTTTTGTTTAAATTAAGAAATATGTTTTTATCAGTCATTAATACTCTTTTTACCAATTTTATTATTGTAAATCTACATAGTGAAAAATTATGATATATTTATGCTGATTTGTATGTAAACTTAAAAGTGGAGAAAGTTAAAAGTGACGGAGGAATATTTCTTTTTTTTTCTGTCACTTTCATTTTGGCAGGACATATTCAACTGATTAGTTTAGTACAAATCGTCAATTATTTGTCATATACTTATTCACAAAATTTATATTTGCTGACAAAAAATATCACCAACTGCAATACATGATCTTTACTACATTCATCTTCAAAAAAATAACAACCAGCACAAATATCTCGTAGTTTCCCTTATATTATACTTCAACAAATTATTTAGTCAGAAGTATTTGACGACTTGTATATAATAACCGCATATCTTGATAACTTCAGCAAATATAGAAAATATATAAAAGGGGTCAATATACGTTTCCGTAATGTTTAGATCGTAGGCTGTCATTGTTTTACGGAAACGTATATTGACCCCCTTTATATATATAAATTAAATTCATAAAAAATACTATTTTTCTATTTATGAGCCTATATAAATTTCACCGTATTTAGCGGTCTATCTAAGAACGAAGATACAAGTTCTAATTTACAGTTGTTCTTTTGTATCTAATTTAGGAAATAAGCTTTGATCAGCAATTCATATCCTTTTTATCAATTTTATTGTATTAGATCAACATAGTGAAAATGTATGATTTATTTGTGCTGAAATGAATATAAACTTAAAGGTGGAGAAAGTTAAAAGTGTTGAAGATATATATCTATGACTTTTCTGTCACTTTTATTTTTGCTGGATATATTCAACTCATTAGTTTAGTACAACATGTCATATATTTCTCTTATGTTTATTCCCAGTTAATTCAATACTTTTTTTTAATAAAATGATAATTGCTACAAAAATATCACGAACTGCAACACGTAAAAAAATAACCTAGATCTACCAAAAATAACACCCAGCACAAATATCTCATAGATTCCCTTATGTTATACTTCAACAAATTATTTAGTCTCAAGTATTTGATTACTTACATATAATATACGCATATCTTGGTAAGTTAAGAAAGTGTAGAACATATATAAAGGGGGTCAATATACGTTTCCGTAATTGTTTTTTGCTAGCAGCATGATATATATGTAATAAATGTCTCATATAGTGTGGGACTAAATCATTTAAACTTATATATACTAAAACAGCCCTATTGTACATCTTTCCATAAATGGTAACCAATTAAGATCTTTGAAAAGTGGATCAGATGACTGATCAAATTTTTTTATCTAAAATCATTCTTGCTGGTCTTTTCTGCGTGATTATAAATTTGTTTAAACATTTTATAATACCCATGCTCCTAAAAACAGACCCATAGTAAAAAAATTGTTTGTAAAATATAAGCGTTGTAGAATAGTACTCTAATTTCTCTATTTAAATACGGTTTCATTCTTCGAAAAAGGGCTAATTTATAGTTTAGTTTAATATAAACTCTTCTTGTTTGGGCAATGTGAGATTTTCATCAACAAGGACTCCAATAATAGTTTGCTGGGAGACGGGCTCTATGATTAAAAGATCTAAAGTTCTTTCTGTATCTACAATTGACTCTGGGTCACTGAAACAGGACGGTATTCGTTACCCAAGGTTGGTAGTTTTGGCAGAAAGGCTTTTGCTTTTAGGGGTATATCATTATGGATTCATTTTCCTTAAATTCTCATAAATGTTGAATATCCTCAGAAATTGCCTTAAAATTCCATCTTATGACCAAATAGCATTTTTATTCGTTAAATCTGAATATGTAATCTACGGTGCGGTACAGTGATTATACGGAAGCGCATACTGACCCCCGTTCTATCTTTTATACATGTACGAAAAAAGTATGCAGTTACATGATGCAGAAATGGTTACAAATAAGTAAGTTATATTATATGTAAAACAGATATTTATTTTTTGAATCAATTATGATAAAATGTAAAATAATATATGTGGAATTTGTGTAAATATATATCTTAAATGATTGGCGAAATTTAGAAAAATGACAAGATCTACTTCATATATCACCTTTTTAAACATATCTTTATTTTGATTTGTTTATCAGTTTTAAGAAATATATCTTATAATTATAACTTGATGTATACACACAAATACATTTTTATTAATATATAACAGCAACTTTCACAGTCCATTACAAATACATCTTGTAGAAATGTGAAGTTTTATGATAATATAATAAATGATGTTTTTAACCAAAATATATTGAGCATTAGTCATTTCAACAAGTTAATATATATACAATCTTACATGAAGTTCTACCATGCTTAGATGTTCCTTCGTCCGCCACGATGGAAAATTACACAGATCGGATGATTACGGGGAAAGAGGATATATAATTTTCTAATTCTCTAAAGATATATATAGTTATCATATATCTTCTACATAATTTTTAGTTATGTAGTATTTATCATATAGAAACATACACATTGTTCTGTTACACATTTCCCAAAATACATTCTTCAAGTTTCAAGTGATATAAATAAAATATACTGTATACTTAAATATTGAAAACTACTTCAATAATTAATGTTTACTAGATAATATGCATTTCATTATTCTAACATTTATCAGATAAATAATTTTGTAGGGTTAACGCACGTTTTTCGTGTTTATAACATCTGCAGAATCCCGAGGGATGGTTGGTGCCCGAGCCCGTTAGGGCGAGGGCACCAACATATCCCGAGGGTTTCTGCAGGTGTTATAACACGAAAAAACGTTCGTTAGCGCTTATTCTAGCATAAATAGCTAAAAAATCATAAAAATGAAAATGAAACGCTGTTACTGGTACGACGTTCAATATTGCGCGGGACAACGTCCGTGTTGTTTACGTCATATTTATGACGTCGCCAGCGGTTTTTAAGCGCCGTATATGATGTAAGACTTGGGAGACAGGTCCATTGTTTACAATGGCCCTGTACTGCGCATAAATGAAAACGGGTTATAACGGCACGTGAATCTCCCCGTTAACACACGTTTTTTCTCCTGTTAAAACACCGGCAAAATGGGCAAAAACAGCACATTTTATGCTAGAATACAATAAAACACACCTTTTTTAACAAGGAACGCTGTTTTTATACGATCACAGTACATGTAACGTGCTAAGAAAAGAAGAAAAACATGTTTGAGAATCATAAATTCTTACTATTTGGTCCGGGAACTACGATTTAAACAATATAAATGCTGTAAAAACTAACAAATCAATATAAGGTACATACATAATTATTTGGAAAAACATAAAAAATATAATATTTATTATATAAAGCGGTATTATTTTCACTGTATAAAAGATATAAGGGGGGTCAGTATACGCTTCCGTATGATTATGCCCAATTGGCTATTTTAGTTTATGTTATATAAATTACACAATTTTTAGATGTATTTTATCTATTTATAAAAGTTATTTTTAGATGTATTTTATTTATTTATCAAATTCATATATTGTATTGTATTGTATTTATTCCATGTGACATGTTGTAATGCAACACTTGTGATTTAGTTGATTTACACCTTTGAGTTATTGCGGGCTGAAAATGTAAATATCACATACGTAGAATATTACAAGCCTGCCTTATTGCTATCGTGGGCTACAATTGCCAGCTCACTATCGCGGGCTCTCTTGTATTCAGTGGGGAGGGCAGATAACCGGATATTGCCTTTTTAGCTGATTTTTTCAGAGTGACGTCACTTCCTCTGCATATTTAGTCTTGAAGCTGCTGCTTGCTGAATTGTGTTCAGTTTCCCAAAATGTCGGCGCCACACCCGAAAAAACTTAAAACTGAGGTTGATGAGCTTCAGTTCTTTCAGAACTACTTGTGTGAGGAAACAAATACGAAGACAATAAAAATGTTAAGAGCTGCGTTATTGCTCTTTGGTTCTGGCCTCGGACGATATAATGTGACTCTCCTCCGTGTAAAGGCTGCAAATGCAAACTCGTTTGGAAAAGCCACAATTGATACTGAATCACATCAAAGTGATTCTAGTGCTGTATGTGTGGCATTAAGTTTGTTTTACATGCGTGGTTATTATACACTTCGAGATTTCCTTGATGTGAGTGATCCGAAAATACCAAAGAATTTGGATGAACGCCAGGCACTTAAGGATTTGCTTCTGTTCCTAGCTAATGATGCAAACAGTAAGTCATTTTTAGCTCACCTGGCTACGCCAGGGTGAGCTTTTCTGATCGATGATTGTCCGTCGTCCGTCAACATTTTGATTCAAATGACATCTCCTCTGAAACCTCTAGGCCAATGTTGATAAAACTATGCAGGAATGTTCCTTGCATGAAGCTCTACCAAAATTGTTCAAAGAATTCCATTCCATGCAGAACTCTGGTTGCTATGGCAACAAATAGGAAAAAAATTAAAAATCTCTGAAACCACAAAGCCTAGAGCTTAGATATTTGGCATGTAGCATTGTCTAGTGGACCTCTACCAAGATTGTTCAAATTATGACCCCCGGGTCAAAATTGACCCCGCGTGGGTGGGCCCTTAGTTTTTGCATAGGCATATATAGGAAAAACTTTAAAAATCTTCTCCTCTGAAACCACAAGGCCTAGAGCTAAGATATTTGGCATGTAGCATTGTCTAGTGGACCTCTACCAAGATTGTTCAAATTATGACCCCTGGGTCAAAATTGACCCCGCGGGGGTGGGCACTTAGTTTTGCATAGGCTTATATAGGAAAAACTTTAAAAATCTTCTTCTCTGAAACCACAAGGCCTAGAGCTTAGATATTTGGCATGTAGCATTGGCTAGTGGACCTCTACCAAGATTGTTCAAATTATGACCCCGGGATCAAAATTGACCCCACACGGGGGGTCACTTAGTTTTGCATAGGCATATATAGGAAAAACTTTAAAAATCTTCTTCTCTGAAACCACAAGGCCTAGAGCTTAGATATTTGGCATGTAGCATTGGCTAGTAGACCTCTACCAAGATTGTTCAAATTATTACCCCCGGGTCAAAATTGACCCCGCACCGGGGGTCACTTAGTTTATATAGGAAAAAAATTTAAAATCTTTTTCTCTGAAACCACAAGGCCTAGAGCTTAAATATTTGGCAAGTAGCATTGCCTTATGCCCCTGGGGTCAAGATTGACCTTGTCCGGGGCGGGGGGGGTGGGGGGCGTCACTTGTTTTACAAAGGCGTATATAGGAAAACCTATTTGGTATATAACATTATCTAGTGATCTTCCACCAGGCAAGTGGACTTGTACCAAGGCGAGCGATATAGGGCCATCTTGGCCCTCTTGTTTTAAGGCAGTGGTTAGAGTTACGGTACCGAGTCAGAGTAACGGAAGTTCCGTACCTCAAGAAAATTCTATGAAGATTGGCTATTGTATGGTATATTATTAGGGTTTTATCGTTGGTACCGGTTTCCCATATGACCAACGCCCCCAGAAGAGTTTAGTTATTTTAGGTTTTCGGGGGATAGTGCAAGATACAGAAAGCGTCCCAATTCCAGAGACACCCCTGGTTCTTTATCATGCCAGGTTTTCACCCATACATGGGACCTCGGTTTTAAAGTCTCATCCGAAAGACTGTTAGTAATTTTAGTTGGTCAGCCCTGGGAATCGAACCCCGAGATTACACGTCTCGTGCTCTACCTATTGAGCTATCCGGGCTGACTATTGGCTATTGTTACGGAAGTTTATATATATATATATATGTATATCAGACCTGGGTCCAATTACAATTATAATTTAATTAATTATAATTAATTACAGTTTTTCAACTAATTGAAAAATAATTAAGAATTGAGGCATACATCAATTATTTTAATTGTAATTAATTAATTAAAATTCAAACAAATGCAAAATAATTGTCAATTAAATTCAATTACTCTTCAATTACATGCAGAAAAGTGTCACAAACATATGGCAAAAATACAGCAGTAGCTGTTACCACCTGGGGGTATAAATTTCACACTTGCTTGTCATCTAAAGAGGTAATATTGTATTCTGGATATAAACCTGAAACTGTTGCTCAACCCTTGATGAATATTAAGCCATTGAATTACAATAACTAGTATAATTACAACAACAACAAGTATAAGAGAATTTGTTGTCATCAATTGTACAGAGTGGGTAAGTAAGAAGTGTTCACAATCTCTGTGTTCACAATGTACAGTATTAAAAGACAAGAATATATGCATGTACTTGACATTTCACATTTGTTTGTTGTCCACACAACATGAATTCTAGCATGTTAAAACATTTTATTTTACCAACAGATACTAGTGGGAATTTATAAATCTACATTTTTAATATGTCATTGATCATCCGGACGTTATGAAGGTCTGGAAGTACTTGAGCGGAAATGTCCCATTTGTGACAATGTTGAAGACGAGAGTCATGTCATACTTGATTGTAATCTATATGTTTATTTAAGACAGTCATTATTAGATAAAGCTGTAAGTATAAATTCTGATTTTCTTTCTATGTCTAAAATAGATCAATTAGTATTTTTATTCACAACCCCATTAATGATTAGAAATTGTGCCAAAACCTGCTACAGTATTTTAAGACGACGTCTTTTATACATTTGTAAGTAATGCCTTTTCCTTTCTTTTAGCTATATATTCATTTTATATGCTTCTAAGAAGTTGTTGCTAATCAGTTCATCTACGATCTGATCGGGGTGATATTGGATTTTCTAAATTGTTTCTTAAATGCGCAATAGTGCTTATTTTGTAAACAAGTGTTTTATCCAAATTATTATAACTTTATTTTAATGATAGATTAGCAACTGCTCCTTAGGTTTAATCTGTAATATAGATTTCTAATTTATGATATTATTATGAACGATGGTGTTACCTTTAGGATATGTGAAATGAGAGAAATGTAAAAGTCTCTAATATTTCTAAATCAGAATGGTTACATACATGTGTTTGATATGTACATATTTGTGCGTTGTGTATTATTGTATTGTATGTAATTGAGACTATAATAAAGAATAAAATTTGATAGTAACATAATTCAATGTGAAATTGTGAATATATTGCCAAATAATTAAAAAATAATTGTTTTCCTTAAAATAATTGTAATTAATTAATTACTTCTGTAAAAAGCATGTAATTATAATTGTAATTTAATTGAAGAATTTCTGTTTTAATTGTAATTAATTAATTACTTTTAAAAATAATTGAACCCAGGTCTGGCCCAGCGTCGGCATTGGTGTCACACCTTGGTTAAGTTTTTCGTACCACCCCACTTTATTTCAAAAGTATTAGAGGTATGGCTTTGAAACTTACCATACTTGTTTACCATCATAAACTCCATGTACAAACAAGAGTACATAACTCTGTCAAGGTTTTTGACAGAATTATGGCCCTTTTTGGACTTAGAAAGTGTATTGAGCTTGGTTAAGTTTTTTGTACCACCTCACTTTATTTCAAAACCATTGGAGATATTGCTTTGAAACTAATCATACTTGTTTACCATCATGACCTATATCAACAGGCAAGAGTACATAACTCTGTCAAGATTTTTGTCAGAATTATGCCCCTTTTTTACTTAGAAAAGACATTGAATATGGGTAAAATCCACTTATTGCCTTAACCCTTTGAGATATTGCTTTGAAACTTTGAATGCTTGTTTAAATCATTACCCCCATCTGTAGGCAAGAGAAAGTAATCCTGTCAGGGATTTGTTTAAAAAATTAAGGCCCTTTATCAACTTAGAATCTTGGTTAAGTTTTTCGTACCAGTCCACTTTTTGACTAAACTGTTTGAGATATTAATTTGAAAGTTGGAAAACTTGTTTACCATCATGATCCCCAAACATGGGCAGGAGATGGTAATTCTGTCAAGGATTTTATTTGAATTATGGCCCTTTTTGACTTAGAAACTCAGTTAAAATTTTCATTCTTGTCCACTTGTTGACTTAACGATTTGAGATATTACTTTGAAAGTTGGAGTACTTATGTACAAACATGAGACCTATCTGTAAGCAAGAGAAGATTACTCTGTGAAAATGTTTCTTGATTTGTACTTAGAAATTCCTAGTTAAAGTCTTGTGTGCCCCTTAACTGTCAAAGTTTTGTTTTATTGTCAAGCACTAAAAAAGTCGAGCGCGCTGTCCTACTGACAGCTCTTGTTTACTTAGAAAGTGTATTGAGCTTGGTTAAGTTTTTCGTACCACCTCACTTTATTTCAAAACCATTGGAGGTATTGCTTTGAAACTAACCATACTTGTTAACCATCATGACCTACATCAACGGACAAGAGTACATAACTCTGTAAAGGTTTTTGACAGAATTATGCCCCTTTTTTACTTAGAAAAGACATTGAATATGGGTAAAATCCACTTATTGCCTTAACCCTTTGAGATATTGCTTTGAAACTTTGAATGCTTGTTAACATCATTACCCCAATCTGTAGGCAAGAGAAGGTAACTCTGTTGGGGATTTGTTTTAAAAATTAAGGCCCTTTATCAACTTAGAATCTTGGTTAAGTTTTTCGTACCAGTCCACTTTTTGACTAAACTGTTTGAGATATTAATTTGAAAGTTGGAAAACTTGTTAACCATCATGATCCCAAAGGAGCAGGAGAAGGTAATTCTGTCAAAGATTTTATTTGAATTGTGGCCCTTTTTGACTTAGAAACTCAGTTAAAATTTTCATTCTTGTCCACTTGTTGACTTAACCATTTGAGATATTACTTTGAAAGTTGGAGTACTTATGTATCATCATGAGACATATCTGTAAGCAACAGAAGATAACTCTGTGAAAATGTTTCTTGATTTGTACTTAGAAATTCCTAGTTAAAGTCTTGTGTGCCCTTAACTGTCAAAGTTTTATTTTATAGGCAAGCACTAAAAAGTCGAGCGAGCTGTCCTACTGACAGCTTTTGTTATGTAACTTGGCACAAATGTTGTCACCATGAGCTTCCCTTGTTTTTAGAATTATTTCCCTTTGTTGTTACTATAGATAGCTTATATTGTAACTTTTTTATTACTGGCCGTAGAGAAAAATCGAGACCACTTTTCTGTGGTACAACATGCATGTTACATCCAATACTTAAGTGTATTTTGACCTATCTCTCCTTGGTAAGGAGTTAGCCCTTTTGACACCTGGCGGCTCTATTATGGCAAATACTTAAAATAATCTTGTTTCTATGGCCCAGTTGTTTACTTTGTACATGTATATGCCCAATGGTACTTAGGGGAATACTATAGGGCCTTCATTAACTATCATTTAAACCGAGCATTACATAAGTATTAATTTGTTTCTCTTTACAGACCAGAAAGTTATTGTTGAAAACATGGATAATACAGAATCTGAAGCAGCATTAGCACTAAGATTTGCTCAGCATCTGTTGACACCTCTTGTACGAAATAAATCCTTTGTGATTGATTCCAATCCTGGTCTGCAGTTCTCAGAATGTTGTCAAGATGAACATCCAGTTAATGGAAGAAAAGGAGATACATCATTTGGTATGTATACACCCTTTCAATTAATCGATTTTTTACCGACCAAGAGTTGCGTCCCTTACCGGTTGTGACGTCAACGGAGGATAAATTGCATACATGAAAATTGTGCCACAGAGAGAGAGAGAGAGGGAGAGGCACATTGTTTTGCTTTTGTTGGTGGGTACATGTACAGGTTGTATACCGATGTATCTTGGTCCATCTTAGACTAAATAATTTACTGGCTTTATCAACAAAAACTTTATAAATGTGCCTAGGATCTTCAAACTTAATTTGGATTGCTTATTTCAAGAAGACTAGCAGCTGTTATGTTTCTGAAGATATTAAGTCAGAAGTATCAGTAAAACTTTCCCGAACAATCGTCTATTATAAGCATTTAGTTGTAGAATTCCTCAAAATTTGTAGTGAGGTTGCTGATGAGTCATGACTCCAATTATTTTTTGCTCACCTGAAGTGCTTGTAGCGAGCTATTGTAATCATCTGATGTACTCTGTCTGTCCGTCCGTCCGTCTGCATTTACCTTGTGAACATTCTAAAGGCCTCAGAAGTAGAGCTATACAGTGACCCATTAAATTACAATTATATATGACAATAAATCAGTTACATGTAATACCAAATTAAAAAATCATCATTCTTTATCAAAAAGATGTCAATTTTACATTTCTTGACTTTATCAGGGAAATCTACCAGAAAGAATGACATTTGGGGAAAAGTGAAATTTTGATTTGCATTATATACTATATAAAAGGGTGAAATAAAGGTTGTCTGTCTCTCTCAGCACACAATAGACATTGTACACATTCCACTCAATTTGTCAGGGGAAAAACATCGCTGCAGCAAGCTTAGTACAAAAATTCAGCTACAGGTGATTTTTCTAAGGTATTTGGATGTCGATTTGCTGAGGAGGATGTGCCTCATTTCACGACCTTTGCTTGAATTGCAATGGTACTGAGGTGAGTGATATAGGGCCATGATGACCCTCATGTCACTTTAATCTATAGCGCTAGAATAAATTTCAGGCTGTCCGGGAGGCTGGCATGGACGTGCAGATATCTTGTTAATGGATAATGAGGTACCAGTAACTGTCATTGAAACTCCAGGAAATGATGCTACAATTCCAGATGATGCTTCCTCTGTGACATCAGACTCATCAGTTGAAGTAAAGAAATGTGAAGACTTTTCAGCAGATAGTATTTCTCAAGTCATAGCTCAGACAATTGTATTTTCATTTTTACAACGAAAGAAACACCCTTTGGCACCATGTTCATTAGTGCCGGGAATTGGTATTTGTTCAGGGAAGTTGATCATATACTTGTATGATTGTGTTGAAGATATTTTACTTACAACTGGAATGGTAGAACTGTTTGCAGGACATCCTTATGACCTGGATTACCGTGCTGTTATAATGCTCTGGTTAGTGATAAATCATAGTTTGTTTGGTAATAAGATACCTGAGAAATATAAAGCTTATCATGCTTCTTTTCATAATGTGCTTGGTCCAGATATGCTGGAAATATTCAAAAATGAATCTCAGCAGCCTTGTACAGCTAAATTTCCGGAGGAGGATTTACATTGGTTAAGTAGGGAACAGATGCCAATTGATTGGAAGACTGATATGGCCATGTTAATGGAAAATCAGTTTCCAGAACGAGAAGTTGTTTCGCTTAAACATTAGCCTACCTTGTGAAAACTTGAGAGGCCATATTAAACACTAGTCATCTTAAAAATTGGTCAGAATGTTTTTCTTGATTAACTCCCGGTCAAGATCAAACTGGGTAACCAAGCTTGCTCAAGGTCAAGGTCACATTCAGTGCAAAGGTCTTATTTGTCCTCCTGTCTATAAGAAACCTTTTGATGGATTTTCTTGAAACTGGTAAATGTTTATGTCATTGAGGTGATATGCAAAATCCATTGGTTGCAGGTCGAGGTCACTCTTTCAGGTCAATAGTCACCAGACTTTATCTCACCTGAAGGATTTTCATGAAACTTTGTCAAGCAATGTTGGTTGGAGAGGACTTTCAGAATTCATGTTTCCTGGTGCAAGCTCAATGTGAAGGTAATTTTAAGGACCAAAGGTCATCAGACAATATCATCTTAACTCTTTGAGGGATTTTAAGAAACATCGGTCAAAATTTATGCTCACTGTATAATGACAAATTCAAGGTCACTCTATCATCAAAATCATGAGACTATATCTCCTTAACTTGTTGAAGTATTTTAAAGAAACTGGTAGAATGAGTGTCTTCATGAAATCTAGGTCGAGTTTTAAAATGGGTTATATCAGGTCAAAAAGTAGGTCATGGTGAAAAATCTAAGTAAATGCTTGTTTACACTCTAGAGGCCACATTTGACCCTCCATCAACATGAAAATTGGTCAGAGTGATCTCTAGGCCAGGTTTGTAACTGGGTCACATTGGGTCAAAAAATAGGTCATAGGTCACTCAGTCAAATCAAAGGGATTTTTTTTAACTATTTGATACTTAATGTTTTGAATCTTGGTCTCCTGGAGTCAATAACTAGGAAAAATAAAAGAAAAAGCTTGCAAACATGATAATAGGCCACATTTTGCATTTCATCATCATGAAAATGTATCGGAATATTTTTCTTGATGAGCAATATCACTCAGTTTGATACAGGACCATCATGGCCCTCTTGTTTATGTTGACCTCAGGTGTATTTCAGTTAAGCATGGGTACAAGCTACAGCTCTGACTTCTAGTTAGCAGTTACCCTCTTGTGAGCGTTATTAACGTAATCGTGTGTGTATTGTACGTACGCACTGCTAAATGTGTGAGTCACAGGTAAAAAAGCAGAGTAATTCCAAGGAAAAAACTTTTTTTATGTATAAAATGTGCCTGAAAAATGTCCAAAACGTGTGAAAAGAGAAAAGAAAAAAATTAACCTCTAGTTATGCTTATATTTGCAATATTTTTAGCTCTGACGACTATTTGAAGAATAAAAAGGCTATTGCACTCACGTTAGTGTTGGTTTAAGTTTGTTTTATAAAGTCCAATATCTTCTTCATTACTTAAAATATTCAATTGAAACTTGTTGCTCATGAACATCAGTGTTGCATAACTTTACCAGCGGTATTTCAAGAGTTTTGCCCCTTTTTATGCCCCTCTTCGAAGGAGGGGTATACTGTTTTGCAGATGTTGGTTGGTTGGTCTGTCCTCCGTCTACATAGTGGTTTCTGGATGATAACTTCAGAACGCTTGGGCCTAAGATCTTGAAACTTTGTGGAGGTTGATCAAGACCAGCAGATGAACCCCAATTTATTTTGAGGTCAATAGGTCAAAGGTCAAGGTCACAGTGACCCAGAATAGTAAAAAGGTTTCAAGACAGTAACACAAGAATGCTTGGGCCTAGCATCCTGAAACTTAATGTGGAGGTTGATTATGACCAGCAGATGACCCCCATTGATTTTGAAGTTAGTAGGTCAAAGATTACTGACCCGGAATAGTAAACTGTTTTCATACAATAACTCAAGAACGTGTGGGTCTACCATCTTGAAACTTTTTTTATTTTTATTTCTGATATTCATGTACACAAAAACATACAATATCGAGATATCAAAGTAATTTATACAGTTGTCAATATTCAATTTTTTTTTTAAAGTACATGAAAACATTTTTTTATAAAGTCAAGTGATGTTTTTGTCAAAGAGGCCACATATACTAATGTGGTGCAAAAAGTAGCAAAGAAGTTTTTAAGAGTTAATGAGAATAGATCAGAACATTTCCATATGTTTTAATTTATGAAATTAGATGAAAAAAAACAACATTTCTGAAGAGGATGTAAAAAAAAACTCTTTTATTTGTTTGACTGTTGTTCTTGATTTAGTCAGTCAAAAATGACCATTTTTCGTTATGCTTTATTAGTTTGTCATTAACTAAGGCTATTTCCTTTTCAATAATTATTCTTAACATCAGGTACGATTTAAAACTTTCAAAACTAAACAACATGTCTCTGTGTTTTGCTTGAAAAATGTAAATTTTCGTTGTAACTATCATAAAATTTATAGCATGCATGTTTCTTCTTTTTTCACTTATACCAAAATATGCGTCTTCTTGTTTGATAGTACAATTTTGAGACTTTGTATTTAAAAAGTTGCTTAACTGATTCCATAAATGTTGAGTATGTCTACATGTCCAAAAAAGATGTTCAATTGTTTCTTCATACATGCTACAAAAATCACACAGTTTCGAATGTATTAATTTACATTTGAATAAGTAAGCATTTGTTGGGACTAAGTGCATCAAAAATTTGTACTGGAAAATTCTTAGTTTTGTATCAATGGTTGTTTTGAAAATTTTACAATAAATTATTTTCCAATCTAGATCCAGTTTTTGAAGGCTTTTTTCCCATGCTGTTTCAGTTTTTAATTTTAACATTTTAATGCTTTGTATTTGTATTGAATACAACATTTTGTTCGGTTGTTTTGATTGTTTTAGTTTTTCTTGAAGGTATTTTTCTCTCGGAGAGTTGGATAAATGTTCTTTTCTTAAGTTGTCTTTGATTTTCTTTGGTACATTACTAATAAGCTGATAGTATTTTAGGAAGCCCGGACTTTTTTGATTTTGCATTTCTTTTAGTGCTTGAAAGCATTCATTTTCCTTTAGTTGACCTTCGCATTTTGTTTTATCTTCTTCATTCAATTTATTATTATTATCTGCAAAGAAATTGTATTCCGACACATGTGAACCTGTTTTGTTTGTTTTTGAATACAATTTACTATAGTACATTACTTCCTCTTTTATTATGTCTTCTTGATTTGTAATTTCTTTGTCTTTGATGATCAATTTGTATATAGTTTTCTTTTCCGCATTTCGTTTTTCTAGGTTCGCAGAATACTTGCTATTTTTTTCATTTCCCTCGATGCTTATCGCTTTCGATCTTATTATTAGGCCATTTACTTTTATGTAAATAATATTATCTATTTCCTGTTTTTTCTCATCCAATTTTCTTTTTAATTCTTCTGAGTATCCCTGCTTTTCGATAAGTTCATTTTCTATTTGTTCTATTTCTTCATTTAACTTTTTTTCTTTTGTTCTCTCCATATTCCTTTTGTATGTTGCATATTTAATAGTTTCATTTCTTATGTTACCTTTTATTATTTCCCATAGTACGTTAGGAGTTGTATTTTTTATTCGTGTCTGTTATTTCGATGATACTCTGTTTTATTTTGTTCTGATATTCTTCATCCAGTAATAAGCTATTATTTAACTTGAAGTACCCAGGGCCTCGATCATTCTTTATAAAATCAATTGATAATTCAACTATTGAGTGGTCAGTTTTATAACCCGGTACTATTTTACAGTATTTTACTATATTTACTATTGTATCTGATATGAGAAAGTAATCTAGTCTACTGAAAATAACAGGTTTTGAATTCGAATGCCATGTATATTGAAATTTATTTGGATTTAGTAATCTCCATATATCTACTAGTGAATTAGTGTCTAAAATTTCCTTTAAAAATGTTCTACATTTTTTGTGAGTGTCTGTTCTTCCATACTTTTTATCTTTATTTATATCTATTACTGTATTATAGTCCCCTCCAATTATAATATTTTTATCTGTATTCTTGGCTATTTCGTCCTTTAATATTTTAAATATCTCACAACTATCTGTATTTGGTCCATACATATTAAAAATAGTAAATTGTCTTTCATTTAATTCTAAGTCAATGGATATAAGTCGTCCATTTATTATTTCTTTAAATCCATTTATTTTTCCGGAAAAGGTATGGTTAAGTAATATCGCAACTCCTTTGTTACTATTTTTACCGCTAAAAAAGCCTCACCCTCCCATTCCGATTTCCATTTTTCTTTATTACTTTCTGAGCAGTGAGCTTCTTGTAGTAAAAACAAATGTCATATTTTTTTCAATTAAATATTTAAAGATTTTCTGCCTTTTGTTGTTTTTTCCTAATCCTCTTACATTAAAAGAGTTGACAAGAATCATGTTGTTCTCTATATTGTAAGAATGAATTAGTAAATTCATATGGAAACGTTCTGTTAAAAAACTTTGAAAAATACATTGTTTATATCATTTGGGCTTTACTGTTATATAAAGTATTACGTTTTGCCATACAGGTCAATACATTTTGTCGTATTTCACGGTAGCGGTCAACTTTTTCATTCTGTAATATGCATTTGTTATTCAAAATGTTTTAAAAAGTTGCTATTTTTTTAACATCTGTTTGAAAAATTGTCTAATAGTAGAATACTTTATCACGTATCATTTTTGCTGTTGAAAAAATGTATGTATGCTACAATTTTTTGTAATACAATACAAAGAAGAAAAGATCCTGCTGGTTACTTATCTTGAAACTTGATGTGGAGGTTGGTCAAGACCAGCAGATGACCCAGATTGATTTTGAGGTCAATTAGTCACAGTGACCCAGAATAGTGGAAAGGTTTCTGGACGGTCACTTGAAAACGCTCGGGCTTAGCATCTTGTTATATTATTCTTGGTCATCCACTTTAGACATGTAACCTTTGATGAATGTATCCGAAATGGTTTCTTGCATAGTTTGACTTTTTCCACTTTACTGATTGTATCAAGCGGGGCATTCCTGTTTTACAAATGGATCTTGTTAAACTTCGAAATTTTGGTTAAAGTTTTTCATAGAGTACATTACCTTGTTTTGCATGCAAATGCTATCTTCGAAACCAATGCAGATATTAGGTTTAAACTCGTACACATCTTTATCGAATATTAACACAAGGTTATGGTATTTAGTCCCATAACTCTTGCATGAATTTTGACAAAATTATCCCTTTCTTCGCGTCAGAAAACCTAGGTTGAAGGTTTGCATCCAAAGGCAATGCAGATATTAAATTGAAACTTGATAAAAGATGTGAAAGGTACATGTGCCATTACTCTGAACTGTATTTTGGGAAGGTTATACCCCTTTTTGGACGTGGAAAATACAGGTTAAAGTTTTGAATGCAAATAACTATCATCAAAACTTCTGCAGATACTGGGTTGAAACTTCTCACAGGTGTAATTGAACAAGATCACAGCATCAAGTCCCATAACTCTTACCTGACTTTTGACAAAATTATCTCCCTTTCTGGACTGCTAATTTAAGTTTTGCATGCCAGTCACTATCTCAAAAACGAATGCAGATGTTGGTTTTAAATGTCGCACTGTTATTTGTGATAAAAAATTAAGGTCTTATGACTATATTTCGAGAGGTTTCTTGACTCAAACTCAAGCATATGTTTACCTTAAAGGTGGATAATCAGAGCTTGGCCATGTAACAGATTTCTTTGAAACTTTAACATCTGATCATTTACACTCATTTATGTTCACTTAGCAATTAATTCAAGTAAGATTTTCACCAGAGGTATTTTGTCATTCCATTGACCACCACTGTACCGCTATTTAAAGATAAAATAAAGCCTTGGTCACGTGATATCACTGCATAAAAGCCCGAAGAACACGTGAAAACTCTCGTAGGTTTAAAGAAGTTATGTTGGCTCTAAAACACACAACAAAAGGGTGGAAAGAGTAAACCCTAATCAGTAAACTGGGAAGGGAAGATTATATATTTTCGGCCTCCAGCCTTATTCCAATAATGTCCCCCATCCGTCACAAAGGGGGTCCCGTTATTTTCATAAGGCCTTCTGGCCTCCATATATAATCAGTCTAGCAAATTTAAAGAGAGACAACATAAAAGACACATCAAAACTTCCCACATTTACTTGTATAATACCAATTTCAAAAATACATAAAGCAAAGGAAGTTAAATACTACAACCTTGCCAAAACATTACAAAAGTCACTCCAAGTACATACTATACTTGCTAAACACAGTCATTTCTGTTCATTAGCCACATCTGCGAATTATACATAACACAAGTCACTTCATATGCTACATGAATTAAACACAGAATTTACAAAATCCTTATCAGCACTTTTCACTTCTCTTAAGTAAACCTTCTTAAAATGAGAGTTTTCACGTGTTCTTCGGGCTTTTATGCAGTGATATCACATGACCAAGGCTTTATTTTATCTTTAAATAGCGGTACAGTGGTGGTCAATGGAGTTATTTTATCATAAGAACAAATTTGATATGAAAAATTATTACCTCCCTTTACCTATCCTGATAAATTGGAAATAAATGAATTCAGAAGCTACACGTAGTTTTTAAACTGAAATTTTGGTTCAGAATGTTAAAAATTTGTTTATCTATCCAATTCAAATGTAAAAGTAGAAATTATATTGAAATAAAAAAGAAATACTCTGTTTTAAATACTTTCATATTAAAGGGGAGTAATAACAAAATTTTATAAAAGTTAATAAAATGTAAATTTCTGACAGAGATCTAACTCTATGTAATTGGTCTTTTTGTTCATTGAATAAATCTCTAACAGAATATACAAAAAGTAAAAATTGTCATTAAATGTTGCTTTTATATTTATATATTTTTTGTATTCAAAAACGTAAGGAACAGTCGAGTAACCTGGGGTAAGGACAAAAACCGGTTCCTTGAGCCTTCCTTTTGAATACCAGTTGGGGGAAATAAACAAAATTGAAGAGGTCTAAATACCAATAGTAGCTTTAAGGTATTGGGGGTCTAACGGACACTATTCCAAAACATATAAAACTTAATAATGGTGAGCTATTGTGATCACCTGGTGTCCGTCGTCTGTCTGTCCACACTTTACCTTGTGTATGCAATAGAGGCTGCTTTTTACACTTAATCTTAATGAAACTTGGCCAGAATGACGACCTAGATGAAACCTATGTCTAGTTCGAATATGGGTCATCTGGGGTCAAAAACTAGGTCAAGTGGTCAAATTATAGAAAAACAATATGTATGCAATAGAGGTTGCGTTTTTCATTCGATGTTCATGAGACTTGGTCAGTATGATTGCCTTGATGAAATCTAGGTCGAGTTCGAATATGGGTCATCTTGGGTGAAAAACTAAGTCACGAGGTCAAACAATAGAAAAACCTTGTGTATGCCATTGAGGTTGCATTGTTCATTATATCTTCATGGAACTTGGCCAGTATGATTGTCTTGATAAAATCTATGTCAAGTTCGAATATGGGTCATCTGGGGTCAAAAACTAGGCCATTGGGTCAAATCAAGGGAAAACCTTGTGTATGCAATAGAGATTGTATTTATCATTGGGTTTTCAAGAAACTTGTTCAGTATGATTAGCTTGATGAAATCTAGGTTTAGTTTGAATATGGGTCATCTTGGATCAAAAGCGAGGTCACGGGGTCAAGTCATAGAAAAAGCCTGTTTATGCAATGTCTGTATTTTTCACTGGAACTATATGAAACTTGGTCAGAATGACTGCCTTGGTTCGAATATGGGTCATTAGAGGTCAAAGTAGGTCATGGGGTCACATAGAGAAACCTTGTTTATGCAATAGAGGTTGCATTTTACTTGGATCTTTATGAAACTAGTTCAGTATGATTGCCTTGATGAAATCTAGTTTGAGTTAGCCAGGTTAACGATAAAGGGCCATCTTGGCCCTCTTTTTGTTGCCCTACCCCCACTTTAGAAATAATTGCCATATTTAAAAGTACCCTAAAAGTTGAAATAGATATGTTTGTAAGTATTTACTTATATTTGTTTTAGTTCTAGTTTCTAAAATGTATTGGCCATTGAAGAGAAAGTACTCGTTATACCCCTATACCTTAAAGGACACAGACTATCTCCGTGAACAATTTATTGATGTATTTTTGTGCCCGCGAAGGATGGGATATTAAAATCGCACCGTCTGTCGGTCCGTCCATCTGCCCTTACATTTTCCGTGTCCGGGCTGTAACTTTGTCATGCATTGAAGGATTTTGAAATTACTTGGCACACATGTCCAGCACATCTAGAAGATGTGTAGCGTGCAACCCCCATGTCCCTACCTCAAAGGACAAGGCCACACTAAGAGTTTGAAGGTAATGGAATCCTCTATATGTGCACACATTCATGTCCGGACCGTAACTTTGTCATGCATTGAAGGATTTTAAAATAACTTGGCACACATGTCAAGCTCATCAAGGCGACGTGTTGTGTGCAAGACCTACGGTACGCCCCTACCTCAAAGGCCAAGGTCACACTTAAGAGTTTGAAGGTTATGAAATCCTGTACACATTGTAAATACACACATTCGTGTACGGACTGTAACTTTGTCATTGAAAGAAGGATTTTAAGATAACTTGGCACAAATGTTCCACACACCAAGACGATGTGTTGCGTGTAAGACCTACGTCCCTGCCTCGAAGGTCAAGCTCACATTTAGGGTTAAAAAGTATTGGAATCCTGTTTATATATGCATACATTTGTGTCCTGACTAACTTTGGCATGCATTGATTGATTTTAAAATTACTTGGCACAAATGTTCCACACATCAAGCCAACGTGTCGCGTGCAAGACATACGCCCCTACCTCAAAGGTCAAGGTCACACCTGGAGTTTAAAAGTAATGGAATCCTGTATATATATATGCATACATTTGTGTCCTGACTGTAACATTGGCATGCATTGATTGATTTTAAAATAACTTGGCACAAATGTTCAACACATCAAGACAATGTGTTGTGTGCAAGAACCACCTCAAAGGTCAAGGTCACACTTAGAGTTTAAAGTAATGGAATACTGTATGCATGGTTACTCTCACATGTATGGAAGGATTTTAAAATTACATGGCACAATTGTTGAGAACATGGAGAGGACACAGCCTGTGAGACACCTCTTTCGGGGGCATTTGTCACTTGTGAGAGACAGCTCGTGTTCAAGTTAAGATTTTCGAAAAGATGAACTGATCAGATATATTGTTTGATAGGTTTCTAGCCCTTCTCCAACGGACGAGAATAAAAAGTATACGTCTTTGATTGATATGTATATGTGAAAATACAGAGGAGTAAAGATAATCTAATATACCTTAAACGCATTCGAATCCTATACATTGTATCATATTATTTATGAAAAAGAAAATCAAAGAAATAGATATAGGAGCAGCTAGGCATGGAACTTATGTACCTATGTTCAGACAGTCATTGACCCAACCTTGAAGTTATTGTTGTATGGCAGTTATATTTCCCAGTGCAGTCGCCTTCTTACTTTATGATAAACTGTACAGTCAAACAATAAAAGCACCATACTAATAAAGACCAGCAGAATAAAACCAGTGCACTGCAGCAATAGTGGAATCATCTGTCAAAGAAATTCCACCTGTATACAAGGACCGTTTTAACTCTTTCCAGTCAGTGGTCTGTGTTCGCAGGTTGGACAGTTTAGCCATCTCAATTTTATTTTTCTGATTTAATCTTATTGAAATGTGAATAATCATGATTTTATATACTCAAACACAACCAACATGTCAACATACAAATTTCCATGCCGGTTGTAAAGTTTAATGCCATATCAGTCTGTATAAAATACTATTAAATAATTCGTTCAGAGACATATATTATTTCACCTATATCTCTGCTCCATCTGAATTCTGTCAAGTTTCACCAGGAATTTACTAGCAGAGATGTATCTCTTTGCAGGTGAGAGTTATACTGAATATAAATTTTAAAAATGTACAGTGGAACATTGCCAGTAATTTTCAGGCGTTGGTTCTATTTCCGCCTTCACTCTCCACTCTCAACGCTCCTTCAGGATTGATCTATGACTTAGTGGTTAAGGTCTTGGGTTATTAATCCACTGAGTCCCTTTTAAGGTGTATATAATGCAGTATATTTCTCAATATGATTGTAAAATATAAGAAGCACTATCGTGCGACTAATTCTCGCGAAGGCAATAGAAAGACATACCTCAAAGAGTAAACAGGACATGTGCTACGGTCAAACTTGTAAACAAATGCCACTACCTGGAAGAAGTTACACATGCTGCTGGTCTCCACTCGCACCGTCATCGTTACTTCACGTTACCGCCCATTGGATAATTAGAGAGAATGAGATGGCCCTGGTGGAACACCGTACAAAACTAACATCTATGTACGTTATTCTATTTATTACACTATGTACATACAGATATATAGTACACATATATGACCAATATATACATTTTCTCGTTAAAATGTTAGAGGTATATCAGTTTGAAACGAAACAAAATCATCAATGTATTCACCATAACATGAAAACTGGCATATAAAATGGGACGTGTTTGAGCAACAAAATATCTTCAAGTAAATAAGAAACAACATAACCCAAAAGAAATAAATTAAACACGTAAAATAGAAAAAAAAAGCCAGACAATGGTGTGCTTTCATTTGTTTACGGTTAAAAACTTTCATTTTCAGGCAACCATTTTTTATCAAGTGGCATCTAAACGTGGAGTTCAAGTACTCGTTTCGTATTATATTCTCACATGATAACTAGTCCATTCGCATGTTTATTCGTTGGAAAACCCTTTGCAATCGGATGCATGACCCCCAAATGTAAAATGGTCAAAAACAGTGTGAAATAAGTTTACACCATATGTCAAAAAGCTTTCGACAAATGTGAAAGTTCTAAAGTTTTAACATGTAGGGTCAAATTATTTATGTGATCATTTCCTACAACCGGATGTATTCTTATTCATTTGATACTAGTGCTCGAGCTAATTTACAATTATTATTCTTAAAAGTACACTTATTCATTGGAAGTCTTCATACTACCGTGTAAACGGAGTCCATATGGAATCTTTCAATCACACTATATCCAGTACATTATATACTTATTCCTTTGTAAGGAGTAAAAATTTGTTTACTAAATGCAACGAAAGACCGATTTACATTTTCTGTCCGTAAGTAAACAATCTCTGGGTGTGAGTAAACAACCGCGAGTAAATAAAATCACTGTAAGACCTCTGCTAGGATTAAACCTAAATCTTGTTTCATTATTTTAATTTTAGATCATAACACAACACAGCCACCTGCTTAGAGCGGCCATTTTTCTTGTATCCCTATATATAATAATGAAAACTACAACACTACCCTGTGCATTAATCTCCATAAATTAAATCAACGAAAATGAACCACATGTTAAAGTAATGTAACGTTTTATCTTGGATTTCTATGCTATAAAGAGAAAATGAGAAAATGCGCAAATATACAAAACACGAATGGTACAACACTCAGTTGATATGTTACTAGGATGATATGAATGAAGATAAACAAAAATATTGCGCGTTTGATTAAGGGACCCTAAGAGGCGGATGATGACGTCATTTCAAGCGCGTGAAACTGCGTCACGCTTTGACGTTATTGAAAATTCGTCATCTACGCTATGATAGAACGTTTTAAAATATCTTTTACCTCTTCCGCTGACCAGCACTGTGACACAATTTGATATTTCGATCAGAAAAAATGTTAAAATGCTTTGTTTTAGTAAGTGCAATTCGAATATAAGATTCTGCGGGTCCCTTGATCAAGCCGCGTCACAAATTTTATGAAAACATTTTGATTTCTAGCTAATACTGGATGTCCGGTCTCATTAAGGTGTTTAAGGACTGGAAATTCTGATACTATATATATTTATATTTATTAAGAGCAATATATCAGAACACTTTTGGACAATTGTCTTAGTAGATCTACAAGTAATAATTTGTCCTTCGAAATGTTCTAGGAACAATAATCTTTCGGTGATGATATATAACTTTCAAAATAACAACAAAAGATCTTCAAGCACGAGAGTACTCGCAAAAACTATCACAACTTAACACAAAATGTTCTACTTTGTTAAGTCAGAAAATAACTATTTATCTAGTCTTAAAGAGTTCAAGGGATATTTTTATAATCAAATCAGTGGATAGTATACAAACACATTATACTAAATGGTTCATGTATCGTGATTTACTTGTCTTCTCAAACTGACATGCACGCTATTGCTCGGCAAATAGCAGACACTTTGATAACAATAATCGTGTGCAACCTACACAAATCTCAATCTTATGGTCAGGAATACATTATATTTTAGTTATTGGTACATACTGAGAAATGTCGTATGGAAAACATATTTCATGTTTTCGGAGTCATTTCTAACTTGTATAAATTCTGGACAGTGACTGACTGAGCCTATGAAGCTTGTATGATAGGGGCCGAAGAAAGGGGTTGTCCCAGTCTCGGCTGTATAAATGGTGGTTAAAAACAATACAACAAACACAAAAATCAACTTAATATGTAAGCAAGTCAGTGTCTCAGAAACTCGAAAGTCGACATACTTCGAAAGTTATAAATGACTGGCAAATATACACAATGTATAAACAGTAGCTTCAATTACTACAAAAATGACAGATGGTTTAAAATCAGTACCCGTATTTGCCTGAATTTCACTAGTATCAGCGCTATATCCTGAGTACTGTTCGAATACTGGCATCAAATCATTTTGAATGTCATTTTTCGCGCCACATCTAACAAGTGAACTTTGAAAAGAGGTTGGTCTATTTTTAGGTGATGACAATGACGCAAAATTACTTGGCCTTTGACCTACTGACAAGAAACTTTTTCTGTCGTAGTAGTCCGTTTTCATCAGTTCGTATTCAACATTTGGTAGTGTTATACCTAATGTAACACAACCATTCGTGCGCGTAACATCCTGCGTCACGCCAATCTTCCAAGTACCCGGATCACCGCACTGGTCACCATAGTAACTATTCAGAAAGCTGACTGTTTGAAAATCTAGTGCCGTCACTTTTAACCTCGATGTCTTGAAAATGTATTTATATGCTGACTTTATTTCATTTGACCTTTCACCTTTGATATATGTACCCTTCACTTCTAACTTAAACCTTGGCTCTGAGCAGAGCGGATCTCTGTAGAACTCATACACACCCTGCCACGATTTACTGTTTGTTAGAAACGACAAATATCTGGTAAGATACTGCCCATCTGGTCTTGTCTCGCACCTGCGACTGACCCACTCGCCGGAAATGCCAACTTCAATACTCTCGTGCATGTCCAGTCTAGGTGGTCTTGCATGCGTGGCGTTGGCAATTACTCGGCAAGCCTTACAATTTGGTGTCTGAAAGAAAAATAATTCCGTAAATGTTTCATTTTAAACGTGTGATCAATTACTTCCCTTGGCAAACAGCGGCGAAAAGAGGTGTTTTAAAGAAAAAATGTCGGGTTTTTTTGTGATTTGATTCTAGGCACATTTAAGCACAGATTCCATTAAATATAATAAAATTACATCTCAGGGCGGCAACTCATCATATACATTTACAGAATATCACACCGAACATGTTCTGAGGCCATTAGAGCATTCTATGTTACTCAATTAGGAACTTTGAAGCGTAAACGAGCCCTGTCCACGGGGTTTTTCATTTCGCCAAGAATTCAATAACGCTGAATGGTGACGCCGGAAATGTGCCCTCCGAGCGTCTTAATTACCGATGAGACAAAGGAAGGTGTCGTCTGCGTTGCCACGTTCTGTAGAATGTCGTCTGAAACTGACAAATAGTGCCAGTGGGTGCTGATTATAAAAAGATTGAGGAAGTGGTCAACAGTAATTATTATATTAATGACATAAGGGAGACAAAATATACGATGAGTTGCTCCTGAGCTATGCTAGACGTTTTAAAACTCTGACAGTGCCAACTGCGAGCGCTAACGAGAAAATATTAGCAACAATGTGCTGAAAGAAACAAAAGAAGTCATCAATGTGGTTCTGAGATAAAGATATTTTGCGCCCCGACAGTCTCATTCGGTCTTTTATGTTGTTTGCGGCTCCCAACAGTGTATACCATGTAGTATACATGACAGTCTCTCTCAGTGACATGGTAACTCTTTCCATTTTCCTCATTATCTTTTTGATAAAAGTCAACATTATAACGGGCTCAGCTGAACCTTTTGGAGTACTCCGGAGTATGATATACAAAACATCCGGAGAAAGTTAAAGTTAATATGAACATTGTGAATGAAAAATAATGTAGGCTCACTGGATGTTGAATTAAAAATATAAGGCCTAAGAAATAAAACCGTCTGAGACAGAAAAAAATAACCGAAATATCGCTAGTAGTTTTATATGTGTTTGTAGTTGTAATATAAACCATGAAAGTCAATTTAAAATCCGAAAAGTAAAATAATCCTTGTTATTCGAGAACGATGACTTAACAAGTCCTGGATATTTTCATTGAAGCATCTCTGGGTATCGTCTCATTTCAAATTTAATCATCAAATTAACATCTGATATACTTCAAGAGATATTATCCACCCATGTTTTCCCATCTAAACAAGCCTATTAGACAAGGAAACAAACTGTTCAACTATCCAGTTTTTATGAGAAACCCTACTTCAATAGTCGCCCTATTACCACTAAGTAATTTGTTTTCAGTGTAGTGCCCTTTTCTGCTACAATAACACTCGAAACTTTCACTTCATGGCAACAAACGGGGATGTTTGGCGATTGATTAGGCAAAAACTACGCTGTACATTCTCCGATGACGGGATTTTTTTGTTTTAGCAATTGCTACAACAAACCAAAATATAAATATATAATAAATATGTTAAGACGGAAAGAATTTAGAAGGAAAATATAATAGATGATGGTGATGTAATGATGCTTTTGATGATGATGCTTTTGATGATTATGTTTTTGATGATGATGACGACGATGATGATGGTGATGCTAATAGTCATAGTGATGACGATGAAAGTGATGTGATGATAATGATGATACGAGCGGTAAAAATACTTCCGAAAACATTTTATTAAGATTTAAATTTGAAGAAAATCTATACATTTATAAAATCAGGTTTTAAAACAGATACACTTTTGTCTCTAGATATACGGTAGCTCGTTTCAGAAACCACTGTTTCGTCTACAGGTAATGCCATGTGTGAACAAATGTTTTTGGCTGACTACATTTAGGTAAGTTGCCCGGTCAAACATGTAACTTATCATGATATTCAAGTCACAAACATAAGTAACCTGTACACCTTAGAGGGAGCCCATCTGTCGACTAATGCATTAAAGAAACTTTAACATGATAATCACCCAACAAATACGACAAACAGTCTGCCGGTGTTACGTAGGAAAATATTAACCATGCGAAATAATTCAATTTTACAGTTCCATTACTTATTCATAAAATTGCATTTTTTATTTCCGTGTCTACATATCGTTTTACAAAACAAAAATGAGAAAAAGCTATAAAATTGCAGCTTTAAATATATTAACTTCATTCACTTTTCTTAATTTGCCATTACATAGTTTATTCTCTGAGAATATGTTTTTGCTTATATATAAAGTAGCACGCAATTACAATATTTTATGTGGGAAGTGAAAAATTGCTCCAGCCTTAAATCGTGAAGCTCTATTTATCACTCAAATTCTTTATTATACGTGATACATAGAAAACTGATCTTGGAAAATTTTGCTCTTTACTCGTTCTGACAATAGTAAAAAGTTTTCAATTGATTAATGTATGTTCTGCTATTCCCGGTATCTTCAAATGGAATTGTGAATCCTCAGTATTGTCTTACAAAAGAGCTAGAGCGCTGGTCTACATACAAAAAAGTAGCAAGTTTGAACCTTCAACGTCGCCGTGCCGAGGCAATGCACGTGCTCTAAACAAATATTAATTTTCGAATACCACCGACTGAAAACAAAACTTAAAATGATGTGTATAACGAACATCTCTACAATTTAGCGCCAACATCAAAAGAAATTAACTATTATTACGTATCAATTGATGTACTTCATTGTCGACCAACGGATATATATATATACTGGCAGTTATGGATGGTAGAGAAGGATTTAGCATAAAACATCGCAAATTTAACTCACTCTGCAGTAAATCACATCACGAAAACTAAAATTGTATAAATGATACAGATCACAGTGTCTTATGTAATAAAACGGCAACTCTTGAAGCCCCAGAAGCAGTCACAAGTTGGACGGGAGCATAGTTTCGTGCAATATTGTCCTAGTACTTTGGAAGTCCACTGTCAAATACCGAGTCACTCTAAAGATTAAATGACTATTTGAGAAACTATTTTGGTTTTTTTTTTCAACTGTGTCCGTTTAGATATGGTCGCTGAAATCCAAACACCGAAAACTGTAGTCTCTCGGTTTTCAATATTGCAATTCTGACCAATCCATTGAATGTATGTCGTTGAAACCCATGTACTGAAAACTGTACTAAGCAGCTATTATAGACAAAAGAGAATCTGTCTTGTCTTAGACAGTCCTACATAACATCTGAGACGTGCATATTCATACTGTATTTTAAACTATGCCCGGTCACACAATCTTGTTATTATCTTGTTTGTAACTTTTATGCAAATTGGGTTCATTTGAGTAAGTTAGGATATAATTACAAGCTAACAAGTTACGTTAAACGCCATCAAAAGAGCGATTACAACAGTATTCATGACAATACATAAGTGAATCCTATTTAACAAAGTTGCTCCGGGTTGAAAGTCATTTACAGTACCGTGAATAAAGTAAGGTTAGACTAAACTTCTACCCACATACACCTGCAATTTTGTGAAAACGAACACGGCAACGTGTCGATTGGCTTTGTTTGATAATTGAGCGAGCTGTTTAGATTTAGGGTTTGTGATACATTCGGGTCCATTATACGACAAAATTTATGTCTTTTTGTAAGCATCCACCCGTTCAGTTAATGTTTCACCAAAAGCTGAGATCCCCATTTACACAGCAGGCATGGTTTCGATAATTTCTCATAACAGATAAAAGTGAAACAAAATACTGAAAACAATTTATTGTAAGGAAATTCAAGGTCTTGAATAAATAAAAGGAAATTATACGATTTTAATGTAATTAACGGGTCCATGATTTACTGATTTAGCTAAATTGCATACAATTTATAGCGATATATTCTCAAATTCTAAAGATTGTAACACAAATGGAACAGTTAATTTACGTCCAGTATATGCTACATATATCTTATATACGTGTTTTTAAAGAGCATAACTTAGTTAATGTTATTGTTATTACAATTTTTTATTGTTTCTTTAATTTTGCTATTTTTTCACAGTTTTTAAAATTATCTCTCTTGAACCACTCCTTTGTCAGAATATTGGATGCAGCATAATGGAATACCAAATACATTCTCAAACGGCTAGCTATGAAGCATTTTGCGTTCATAATGTATAAGTCCCTTTTCGTTTTAATTTAAATACAGAACTATGAACATACTGAAACGAAAACGTCTTTTCCAGAAAATCCCCAGGGCTTCTTCCTCCGACCCCCCCCCCTCCCCCCTCTCGCCAACTCTCCCCGCCCCGCTCCAAAATCTTCAGATAAGAAGAAAAAAAGGTGTAAAAAAACTTATCCACTGTTCATCTATTTACGAGTAAAACAAACTTTACCCTAATGGCTTTGACTAATTTCTAACACCTACACTATGGTAAGTAACTAAAAACCATTAACCCTTGCCTGCTTTAAATGCATTGTAAACATAGGTCTAATCAATGTAAAACTTGAACAAAAAAGTTAATTGATTAGCAATGAGCTTTTCTCAAATCTACCAACGCACATTAATATGGTTGTGGAGCAGCACTAAAAGATCTTAAAATCTGAAGATGTACAATATGTTACGATTTACAAGTTAATCACAATACAGTTACTATATATCTCCCTAGGCACAGAAGTTTCCATTTTTCACATTTCATTTTCATTTCTATTTAGCTTCCTTGAAAAAATGTTACAGTGCAGATTTGACAAATAACAAAAAAAGTTTTGAATATGTTGCCAAAAACTCGATGACGCGTGTTGACCAAAGATGTTTGACTTTAATGGTGTTATCCTCCTTAATAATGTTTTCCTCGTCAAAGTTAGTTGATCTCTTCAATAAATAATCCAAACGTAACTTTTTAGAAAGAATGTTATCCTACTGTCATACAAATGATTACCTTTAACTGAATAATGTAGCGCCCTGAAGAAAATGTCCCATTATTAATTGAAATGCTCGTAAAAGCTGTGGGTTTCTGCATTAAAATGCTGTGAAAATAAACGAGGCCAATAAAAACAAAATATGGTGGCTATTTGGGTAAGAATGAATGACCAGCCCGATAATGTATGTTCTCTTTTCTATGGGTTAGCCCAGTGAGAAAGCGCATGCGCATAGTGGTGTCTGCAAATATCATCGCAATACTTCCCTCCTTTTTCTAACTTCAAAATTTTACTCATTCTCCTAAATGTTTGTACTCATTCTCCTAAATGTTCCCCTAGTAATCTATATATGTACTAGTACCCGTAATATACAGAATTGTGTATTTGTTCCTCAGAATATCACATGTTAATTGTAGCTTGGATATAACAAATGTCCATGTTTGTATGATCGCACGCTTGTAATAAGCCTTGATCAGAAATAAAATTTGAAACTTGAAGCAATGCCTGCAGATATTGTGAGTTTGTACAAAAATATCGTAAAATTCTGTTTTCCACTGAAATTGTGTCCGGGAAAAGATTGTAAATGCAAGTACGCGTATAGAACAAAGACTTACAATAAATAACTAACAACATGAAACATTCAAATCTCGTCATAGTCAATATCACACACATTTAAACGGTCACTTAGGATTAACTTGCGTTGAAACTGAAAAAAATATTAAAATCTTATTTTAAGATATCGCTTGACATATAGCAAGTTTGATTGATAATAAACCAGAATAAGCAAAAATATATTAATGATACGCACCTTCGATTTAAGAAGTGGTGTTTGGTAATGGGTTGATACATATTGCCGCCGATACTTCATATTCGTGCTAATATCCCCCAAAAACAGTTCACTTCTAGAACGGTATTTTTTCGAAACGTCACTTGTATGAACAGATTTCATTTTGCGTTTTTCAACTCTCACAAGCTGCAGTTCGTTCATTGTAAAATTAAATAACTTAGTACAGTCGAAGTCATTTTCAATAAAGTTGTTTTCTTTTTTATTAAGATTACGTTTACTGTATTTCGTAAACTGTAAAATTCGAAATTTTCTGTACGGAAGCACAGTAGTGACATCGGATTGTTTACAATATCTGCGCATGAATTTGCCGAAAGTTTTGGCTTTCTCGTGCGTATATGGAATAACTGAGACATCTGTGAGAGAAAATCTAGCTTCATACGCCCCCGGGGTCCTCCACGATGGACGAGCAGTCGTCACTGAGCCCCTGGCGTTGATGAAATGCGTAGCTTGCTGGCAATTCTCGTCTTTGTAATAATAAAGCTGAGCCTGGAAACTGTTCCGCCTGAACAAATATTTCCGCAGAACAAACTCTGGACCTGGTCTTATTTCACATCTAAAAAAATAAAAGACACTTTTTAAAAACTTTTCATAATCTCAGTGTTTTGTTTGTTTGTTTATAACGACTGTCATACTTGTAGGCGCCTATTCATAGTACTACAGAATCTGATGGTCTTCCTGAATACAGACCCATACGTTTTAAACATTTTGATACATAAAATAGTTCGGATTAAAAATGCCTGAAGAACAAGCAGATTCACAATTCCACGCGGTGATCTGGTTATTTACGCTGACATTTTAATGGCAAAGTAATATGACCAGGCGTAAAACTTCGTGTTAATCTGCTGAATGGTGCATTCCAGTTGCGTTTTTAGTACCAGAGACACTATAAATAACATATCATATGCTGAATTAATCTATCAGACTTGATCTGGATTTATATCAAGAATTTAACCATGTACATCTATTAAAATAGCGAGGAAAGTACATGCGATGTCACGTGATATAAATGAATCAAGCATAACAAAACAACGCATTAATTACTGCTGGTAGTCATATTCGTCTTTTACGAAAACGCAGGAAGAAGCTGACACAAATAGACTAAAAGTCAATACCAAAAAATCTAGAAATAGTCGTTCGACCAATGTAATATAGGTCGAACCAGGTTGTGTGGTTTAGTGAGCGAACACGGTTGGAAGCCGCTTCTTTGTGCGCTTGGCTTTCTTTGCAGTGAAGCGGCTGGGGAATTGGGAGCCACCAAAAAAGGTCAGTGTTAGTGCCGCCCACTCATATATACTTGAACCACCTACGCTGTCGATACAAAAGTATTGCACGTATTTATCGTTCAATTTCCTTTGAATTTTCAAGAATATGCAGTTGGGCGGCGGCAAATGATAAAAAAGATGATTTGCTTCTAATGATTTCCTCTATCATATAATCTTTTTTTAAGTTTTCGCTATAGATAGAATCTGTGTGCTGAATGCGACTCCATTATGTCGGGTTATAAGTGCATATAGAAGTTTTTCTGAGACCTACTGTAAAAAGAAAGCCGACCGTACGTTTAGTTCTTTCGCTATTTGTAAGGGGAGATCACTGCTGTTCCGACATTTATTTTGTGGTCATGAAAACGGCTCGGAAACTTCGTGTGGCTAAAATTACCAACAACACTTATCCGTGTATGACTGACCATGATTTCATCTAAGCGATTTTCTAAAAAAGTCATTATAATTACATATTTATTTATGTCAAACGATTATCAAGAAAGTTTCTTATTTTGTCGACAAGATTTTGATTTTTACTGAGTGTGTGTGGTCAGCAAGCAGGGGCTCATAATTTACCCCAAGTATTCTACAAATTATATTACATTGTACTTAATTCAATAGCCCACAGTTTCCGCAATACCTAAAGCTATGAAGCTGTTCATTTGTACACATACAAAGTAGACCAAACTCGAATATATCACGCTATGACATTTGTTCAAACAAATGACCACGTTTGTTCGAAATGTCTAAATTAAATTTCAATTAAAATCTAAACAGTATTTATTTACACACTTTTCAACCATTCATTTTTCTGAATGTTCAAGTATTCCGCAAATAAATGAACTTATTTGTACTTTAAGGTTGAGGGAACACGTTTTTTCTCTCGTGAGTATACATATCTGTAATGCTGTCGTAGGAACATGGGATCCATCCATCTTTTTAGACAGTAGTGTTTGAAATTATTTCGTCCAATCGCAACGCAAAATTGACAGCCCTTTAATCTGGGTAAATCAATAATATCATACTGAGTCAGTAAATAGAGGAAACTGGTGCGGATTCACAAACACTAAGTATCATGATAGAAATGCATCAAAATGAACACTAACCTACACTTAATTTAAAGGTTCTACCATTTTATATCTCAGGTCGAAAAAACATTACTTTTATTATTTTCTACGTGTTCACAATTCACTTAAAATACGGGACTACATTAAATATATGACGTTTATATGACAGTAACAGTTCGTCTTAGTTTGTATTCACGTGTCAAATGTCAAAAGATGCAATACAAGTTGACACATTAACAGTAAATTTGTAATTTAGAGTTGAGCAAAGGTCGAGCAAATCCGCTCCATACTTTCTTTGTACATTTGTTTTTGCTTTGCCAAGTAACAGTTCTTAAAAGATGAACGTTTTGACTCATACGACATACTTGATATCAGAATGAAATGTTAGAATCGGTTGTTTTACCTTGAAAATATCGTTACAAACGAAAATGGATAAATATTTAGCTTAATATACTGTCATGATGACATGTCAATATATCACTGTATACTTACACCTGTCATAAACATTTTGCGATCAAATTGTAACAACTGTATTTGGCAGCCCGTGTCATATAAACATACATACTATCATATGATGTAACTGTACAATATTAGATCATTGTTATTTCATGTTTTAATTAATAGCCATCGTGCTGGTGAGATTGATTGAAAGTCCGCCTGGCGTTCGCTATCATTTCCTATATGTACATATTTATGTCGAAATTTTCCAACAGGAGAATTTCATCAAACTTGATCTCTTGGCCGCGAATCAAATATGAAAAAGAAATATGAATTATAGTTCACCGGCCTTGATCTTTACTTTTCTGCCCTTGAAATTAACACTGAAATACATAAAACTGCCTTTTTATATGAATGTCAAATGTTGTTTACGAGGGCAGATAACTCAATATCAAGGCTGGTGGCCTATGATCTTTATTTCATATTTCTTTTACAGATTAGATTGTCGGTCAACATACCAAGTTTGATAAAAGTCTCCTATAAGCAACTTTTCCCCCTGGATTCATTTTGGTATTTGTAGCAAACGCCTTTAGATAGACGAAAAGCCTTGTTCCACGGCTCCCATTGGCAGCCATGCAGGACAGGACAGGACTCTGGTTGGAAAAGTAATACATCATGTATTTTTGATGCAACTACATTTATGTAAACAAAATGCTTGAAATATGTATTCGAATTATCATCAATATCAAAACCAACTTGTTACCAGTATGTTGTAGTGTGTTTCAAATAAATTCAGTTACTTTGAGCTTTATATATCTGTCATTCAATCCCATGATACAAAGATCATTGGACAAATTAGCATATCTTCACACGTAACCCTTCTTTTTCAACGAAATAATAGAGTGGCGATCAATTAAAACGAAACAGAATGTGTGTATAATTTTACAAACATGTCATAATTTGATATGTTACTTTTCATAATTGGACCCTAAATATCTAGGTAAGGTAATATTTGAAATACCATAACAGTCATATTACGCCTTAAATCATATTAAAGTATCACCAATTAGAAAAAAAAGTTCAGACACGAAAGGAAATACAGGGCTAAGCTTGCGGGTTCGGTAGCTAAAGCGTGTGTAAACAATATGTTTACTAAATATGTTCACCGTTTTCTATTCAGATCGTTGTGAAAAAGGTCAGGCAAAATTTTGAAATAGAAACTTAGAAACCCATCACTTTATATGTGTGAAAAGTAGACTGAGAAAAAGCAAATTTTACTAACTTTACAAATAGAAACCGATTAATGCGCGGGATAAAGCTCATCTTGAAAACCGAAAAATTCATTAATGAAAAAAGTGAAGTTTGTCAGTTCCTTCAACAAAGTCAACAGTAAATGAAGCGGGGACACTGAACTTATGCATACACAACCTGTTGTAGATATAAAAAATCAACCGTCATGCGACACACCGTGACCATCCCAGCCCTCAATAACCGCAAACATATCTACTGTTTATTCTTCAAAACCTGATACTGGTGCGAATGCATTCATTTCGGAAACTCAACAGAGCTTGTACGTGTTGCGCAGTGTCACCTGTTAGACAAAACTTGTACAAACGAGGTGTTTCTTCTCAATAACAAAAACTGCAACACAAATATTTTAAAGTACGTTATAAATGGTGCTTGTCAATGATCTCACCGTGAGGAAGTCCAGTGTCCAGACAGTTTCGGGGGACTTGGTGACTTCACGGACACGTCCGTAGCTTCCCGAAGCATTCTTCGGCAGTCGTCTTCTGCCCACTTCGGATAAGTCACGCCGAGACCTTCCGTGCATTTCACTGTAAATTTCACTAGTAACACTCCTGAAAGATAAATAAAATGCGATGAAAGATTCGTCTGCCTGTGGAAAAGTTCTCTTCAGATTTTCCTCGGTCGCCTAGAACGGGCATGACTTCTAGAGTGGAATGGAATCGAAAGATTTATAAGGCTCCCCTGATTTCTTTCATACTGTGACAGAAAATAAAGTCTTTCCAAGGCATGTCGAGTGCCTTCATTGCTGCCACTCCTCCAGAAGAATACTGACAATAAGGACAAGAACAAATATGAAATCTATGCATATTTCACTTCGAGGAGCACACTAACATTGCAATTCAACGATTTGAAATCTGGCGGGAAATTCAAAGGGCAATAAAAAAGATACAATGTTTATCTGTGAAACAAGTCAGATTTGCCACCTTACAAGTATGATTTGTCAGTCTATGATTTAGCAGTGGCACAAAGTCTGGCAAAGTCCCCGTTACACAATTTTTATTTAGACATTATCTGTTAGGTGTAAGGATAACTTATAAAAGAAAGTCAGATAGTATGTAGAACGAGTTAAAAATTACATATTTTTTTCAAGTCACGCAACGTCTTACGCGTTCATTTTCCGCAGTTTGATCTTGAATATTTCATTTTGCTTACTTAAGTAAAATTTTGCTCATTACTTTAAGGACCCTTCAGTAGGTTAAAGCGGTTTTTGTCTTGTTACGCAACTATGATCCGTCTTCAAGCGATAAAATCTGTAAAACTGTCTTAAAACTGGCCAAAGCTGATACAATAGGTTCAATTTATTTGAATAAATACTATTTGATTATTCTATAAACGAGGGCGATCCCCTTGAGAGGTTGTTTAAAGTTAAAATCTTTGTTTGGTCTGGGGGAGATTTATTTGAAGTGGTAAGATTTCTTTTATGGTAGCATTTCTCTGCAAGTTGTAAACATTTTGAACTTTTGAAAAACGGTTTAAACTAATTTCCGAAAAAAAAATCTTGAGCAGGTGCATTTGAGTACTTTTGAATCACTATTAAGTGTACGATCAAACGCAGTTTACATCCACTCCTCGGTATAAAAACCTATTAAAATATAAGTACTACTTTCAAAAGACAGAAGGAAAACAAAAAATTCGAATTTTCGATTTAACAGCTGGTTACTTTTGAATTCTAACGTGTTTTAAATTGCAAACGAAAAATTTTTATTTCTTTAATCACGAGAAATCAATTTATTCAAATGATAAAATTATGTAAATAACAATTTCCTCATTAAAATATCTTTCATGATACCAGACGGTTGTAACTTGATAGACCTATTTTTAAAGCAAAAGTAACCATCTTAGCTTGTGTCAAAAGGGAATTACGCCTTAAAAATTCCATAGGGACCTGCTACACATCAGTGTTCGACGAGTTTTGACATTGTGATCAGCAATGCCGCATTGTTCTTCCCGCAGTCCGTGAGCGCCAATGCCCCCTCGAGATTGGAACTATTACGAAGCCCACATTTAAACGGGTACCAGCAAAAGACTGGAAACGCCTCTGACTTTCAAAATTTTGATAAAATAACAAAGTAGTTACAAAAATGATAAACTGTTCCATGTTGTTTCCTAGTTATCAACTTAGATGCGTGATAATTTATACATGTATAGTACATGCAAGAAAATGACGAACATATTCATTCTAAATTGTTGTTTTGAAATACGCGTTCAAATTCATAATGTAACTCGCACTAAACAACCCATTTCAGTGGCTGGCAAACCAGTACTTAGAAACTGTACTTGTCTGTATTGAAGACTTCTTGTTGAAGGACTGTGGTCGTTGTAAACTGGTACAAACGACTGGCTAACCGCTGCCAACACCTATCACATTCGCCTACTGCTTGAAGAGCTCTCTACATACAGAAAAGGTTCATATATGAAACGTGAGTAGATGACAAATGCACACGTGTTTTTGTTGTTACAGTGAAAACGCATTAAATTTATCATGCTGGGACAGCTATTGAACAGTTGTCAAGCACATGTACCGGCCTTGTCTCGAGTGGTCATTGGACTGGTCAACAAAGCCACCCCGTCTACAGTGGCATTTGTTGAATTTAACACCTGTTTCAATAAAATCGGACACTACATGTACTGTATGAATCATGCATGGGAACGATACGGTGATGATGGTGTTGTTGTGTTTTCAGACCAACTGACAAAGGCTCACCTTGTTTGATGTATATCTCTGTCAAATACCGTAAAATCAGGATGTTTTTTTCGATTTTGCAAAGTATGGATTATTTTTTTCTCCTTGACGTTTACCTGACTAACAACAAATTTTTGCGACTACAGCAGAGTCAGTAATTTTGTCTGTAGTTACCTTTATGGACAATTAATAGTACCGATGATTATGCCGATTTCTTCCGATGAAATATTTCCACTTTTAAGTACGATTTTTCAACAGAAAGAAATGTATGAAAAATCGAATGCTCTTAAGATGATAGATTCGTCTATAGCGTGACTATCCGTCTACTTATACACCCGTGTTCTGGTGTAACAGGTAAATCTTTTAGCCCCGTCTTAATTTCTGTTAACAGCCTATTGGCATGCAATCTTTTAATTCTGATGAACCATTTTAGAGTTAATTTCGTAAGGTCGCCCATTATGACAGATAATTCGAGAGCCTATTAAACTGACTGTATAAACCTAGGTCACATGATCGATGTTAGATTTTAGTGCCACCCGGCGCTCTTCAACAGTTATGTTGGAAGACGTCACTGGATTTTTTTTTAATTTATTCTCTTCAGAGTTGCACAAATTACATAATTATAGTCATGTCATTTTTAACTTTTGAAAAGCTTCAAATATTTTGTTTTCGAAACATATAGGCTAATCATTGTATAAAAGGATTTTTGTGACAAAGTGACAAAACAGGCGAGAAAACACAAAGTGTTCGTTTTAAAATCAAATTGAATGGCTTTCTTCCAACAGCTCCTGATAGGTTTGTCCACTCTAACTGTTGTGTTCCAAATATTTAATCTGTGTAAAAGACGGTATAAATTGTAATCTAAACATTTGTTTTATGGGGTGTCTTTTGAAGGGTCTTTCATCTTTAAATCATCTTTTGTACAAGGATCATCTCATGTTTAGATGAACAGTAGGTTTTAGCACTTGAGAATTATGTCAATATGATGTCGTTAACCCGTATAAAAAGAGGGTAAATATTTTCACACTAGTCTGTTGATAGACAAGTTATTCCCGTCACTTTATAAGCTTAAAGTCAGCTAACATAGTAATGAAACAACACAGGAACGTGCTAAATAATTTCTTTTTTATGACTTGTTATATAGCTTATTCAATAAAATCAACTTTGGTTGTTGACGATGTTTGTAGAAGAATTTCACGAATGTTTGTAACCGTGCTAGTAAGTACTTGTAAGAATTCGGTTTTGTATTTAAGAAAGAAAGAAAGAAAGAAAGAAAGAAAGAAATGAGGTTTGAAACATTTATCGTTTTCCAGCTAGAAAATACCATATTAATATAAAAAGGGGCATGTCTATGTAAATATATCATTTTGTAACTGTGTATCTTTCAATCAGTGACAGTCGAATTAAAATCTGTATCAGACTGTTAATTGTTCTATTAATTTTATATAAACCGTTCATCAGATAAAAGTATTAACTTTTAACGCTCATATGTCTTAGTGATGTTTTGAGTAAATGACAGGCTAAAAGTGTTTGACTTTGAATATTAATAAAATCTACACGCTTTGAACCGAATCTCTACTTTCCAAATAAAAAATTAAGATGTATATCCAAACGTCTGACTTGCTAAACAAAATGCACGTGAAAATCGATTCTTTGCGATAGTGTATCAATCACACCTGTGGAGCTGCACCGCGTATCTTTTCACTGACAGCGTAAATCAACTTGTAAATCCCGACGCTTTTATCTAAAGACATTAGATATATCAATGCAATCCTGTACAAATATCATCATCAAATATTTTTATCTTGAAGCACATACTGGTTATTTATTACAAGGCATTATGTTTAGTACTCAATAAATTGTAAAACTAACACGAAAAGTGGCGTTTCTTATCACTTCGTTGCAAATTGATCGACAATTTGTCAAATTTTAAGCATCTTGAATTCATTAAGGCGATAATTGGATAAAAGTTTTTGTGAATATATATCTATAGATTTGGTGGTTGTGACATTTTTAGATAGACAGACTTGATATTAATACAGAACTCTGTTTGAAGTATGGTGGCTTGTGTCTGCCAGTTTTGCTGAAGTGATTGCGCCAAGACGACTCGAACAAAGCTCGACAACCTGGTGAGTCCTAGTGTCTCAGAGTGTTCGCATACACGAAGATATGAACATTGAAGGAGAAATAACGAAACTTTATCGGCAGTAACAAGCCCTGCCCTCTTTGTGCTCTCCATATATTTGTATAATTTTCGCACAGCAACGCTAAAACAAGAAGACACGTCAAATCAGCGATTTCATTGATCCTTCTCGCCAAACAATTGAAGACAATCAATCTCAAGACAGAGGCAGAGTAACCTACCCCTGACTGGGAAGGGCTAAGACAGAGGCAGAGTAACCTACCCCTGACAGGGAAGGGCTATGACCGAGGCAGAGTAACCTACCCCTGACAGGGAGGAGACAGAGGCAGAGTAACCTACCCCTGGCATAGGTAGATGTCAGAAAGACATTAGGGATTAGGGATTCGAACTTCTACGGGATTAGAACTTCTACGTACTACAGGGTCTTCCTAGAAACATGAATGCATCAAGATATTTCTTTCAGAAAACTACTTTGATTATAGCATATGTATTCTGTTAAGTAAATCTGCCGCCAAAATATTTACATGGAAAACCACGCCAACGCGATATTCCAGCTTGCTTTATTTGAGATTGCTATGGGTAGTTTTGGTCGGTATGTACTGCATGGCCAGATTGTCTGTAGAGATACAATATGATGTAAACAAAGAATTTTATGAATTTTTTAATACAGTGACTTAAGATTTTGCGCCTTGCTGAAACGAAATCAATTTCTTATCTTTTCATCATTGAAAGAAAGAATGAATTAATGAATATGACTCAACAATGTTCAATCAGATGTCTGCGCTAATGATATACGGGTATATGCCAAAGAGATCGTGTAAGTAAAGTCTCAATTTCTATTGTTGAATTCAATATAATGACAAAATTTATTATTAAATATTTGCGTGCCAGTTACTTTCCAGTGAGCAATTCCAACACAGTTCAGACTGTGCGGCTACTCCTTCAGTTCGGATAGTTTACACAAAACTTAATTTATGTTCGCACGGCATGGTCTTGCTGCAGGACAAACAACTTCTAACATTAAAGCAATGCCCCTAGCATGAAAATTGAAAGAAGGGTGTTTAAGCAGACCCTAAGAATGGAGATAAACGCTTGTCTTCAAGCCCCTCTGCCCGATGGGACGGTTTTTCGTTTTTTTACGATGTTTTTCGTTTCTATCCCATTAGTGTTCAATTATTAGCACAAAAATAACAAAATCGTACACTTAAGGATTTTATCAGACCATTTCTCTCTAACCCCAAACAAATTATTACCAGTGTTCTGACAATTAGATAGCAATTATGATTTAGAGTCATATCTATAAGTATTATCTGTATTCGACCAGGAAACAACCATCTGCCGTCATACTTGTGTATCTCAGTAAAGATTTCTTTATTCATACAAATAAACACGCTCTTCAGTGTCCTTCCCTGTAATTAACCGAAGTTCCCTCTGGTAATGTGTAACAATATTGCATACAGTCTTGGTGATAGGCCTTTTCAGAAGGAATTTTCATGACGATTTTAGTCCATAATTGAATTTTGGATAAGACTGTGTATCTACAACACAAACCTGTTCTTGATAAAAATACGAAATTAAATGCCAACTATTTTGTTTTGTGAGATACTGATAGATGTTTTCAATAAACAAACTCGCTTTGAATCGTAATGTATATAGCGGTTTACGACACTTTTAATATATACATGTACAATGTACATTTTATTCCTTTACAAGTAAAAAAATTACATGTAATTCACGTACACTGTACATTGTATATCTTTTTTAAAAGACATCAAAGAACCAATCAGTTACTATTAAAAAATTACATGTAAAGCTTCGTTATTTTTGTAAATTTGTGCTTGCAATCTACCCGCATACTTTTAAAATGTTTAAAAAATCGTGATTTTGGCGATTGTGAATCTGCCTGTGTTGTAGTGCAATACAGTAACATTATGTATGCAGTCTCTGAATCATGTCTAATTCACATTAATATTCATTGAAAACAGACGGAATTCTTGCACCGAATTAGGTATTATCTTTCAGATCAACTTCAACAAAGTCGATGTCAAATTAAGCGCCCAATTTCAGGTATTAGCGAGGGTCATTAACTTTCAATTTGTGGGTAATTAAGGGCGCCCTTTCCGGTGGGTTTATCGTGATATTTTGTCTTTCACTTAATCTTTATTTCACAAAATAACGAAATAGGTAATAAGTTTTAACCTAAAGATTTGCGAGGAATTTAGCAGACCAGTAAAAACTTCCAAGTTTTGAGATACAGAACCTGTAGTTTAATTAAGGACGCAGAAGAACATTATAACGTTTTCTAAATGTGCAAAAAGATATTTTTAAAATCTGCTGGACCTGAAATAAAATTATATCTGACTGAAAAATCCGTAGGATAGAAATAAACACCTACAGTGAATCACATAAAAACCACGCCGGAATAAGGACCACCCCAGTAATAAAGAGAAACAGATAAAAAAAATATTGCACTTTTCATCTATAAAAGACCACCTGTAAAAATGATTACTTTTCAATGGCATTGCTTTTGATACTATTAAAACTTAGTTTACACATTCAGGAGACGGTCACTAAGGTGATTGCAAAACCGGTGATAATATGATGACGACGACGATATTGATGATGATGATGATGATGATGATGATGATGATGATGATGATGATGATGAGAGTGATGATGATTATGGTGATGATTACTATGACAGGCAATGAAGATATTAGTGATGATGTCAGCACGATGATATGCATATAGGTAGTAAAGTTAAATTTATGAGGCAAACTACATTAGTTTAACCTCACTAAGAATATACATGTACCACTGAAGAATACTGGCGTACTTTAGTTTTTTCATTTGGTCAAAACTGACACGAAAGAAGGATGTGCCCATTCCTCGTAAATCATGCATCGTGGTGGTCGACAATTTTTGGCTTCACTTTCTCTATTTATTTTCTCATAATTAATTCCCATTCAGAAGAAATGAGTCTGTTTATTTTTTCGTTTACATCGTTAAGTATATGTCATTTAAAAAGCTTTTTGCCGAGGTAGACCTAACGGTATTTAAGAGGCGAAAACTCTGGTCAGCATGTGCTATGTAACATAAGATACCAATAAAATTAGAATTAAACTGAACTTTAAAAACGAAAAGGCAAAAAAAAAAAATGAAAGAAAATCCAAACCAAATCATAGTTACGAAGCATTCCTTTTAATTGTTGGATTAATATAAAGTCTTTATTATTCCAAATTACTTTCAAAATGATTTTCTAACTGAATTCAAATTTTCAAGAGGAAGTTGTAGGCTTTCACTTTAACAATCTTCCTCTTGGTGCGGCATTTTCCTAATATTGATACCGAAAGATAATGCACAATCTTCTTTCGAAATCTTTCTGGTGTTTAAAAAATCTTTCGGGTGTATTAACAAGCTCCTGTCTGGTTCATATCGCAGAGTTCAATCTTCACTGTCACTGTTTTCCACAGAAAAAGAAGATTTAAGATACATTTCAAAACTTGATACAAACTATAAAAAAGATTAATTCCAAGTACACACGAATTTTCTTCTAAATTTTTACAAGAACCTGAGTTCCCATCAATAAAGATATTGCAGTACTAATAAAGATAAGACGCTAAGAATCAGTTTTGAAAATAAAAATTCCAAGTTCAAAGAAAAGTTAAATTATGATGACTTATTTTTCCTGTCTGAACAAAGATACCAGACTGTTTAAATGCCAAATGTATCTTTTATCTCGCTATAGGGTTTTATCAAATAATTGGCGGTATCTGTGAACCAAGATCTGCTTGCTAATTGCTGCCAAATGCACGAGTTCACGAGCGACACATAATTCTAAGATGCAAGAATGGAACGAATGAAATAATTTAATAAACAAGCAACGTGCCAGATTTTATCACAGGGCTTTTTAGATCTTCGATACTGTACTATTATACCTTTCTATAAAGGAAAATTTCTGTAAAAAATAGAAGATGAAAAACACTCTTGCTGCACGTATAGGAGGCCTCCTTAGAGGGCAAGGAAAGAAAATGTGTGAAGAAGGCAAACAAGACCTGCAGTTATAAATCATTAAATTATAAAATTGAAAGTAAAAAACAAAAAGCCGTCAGACGGTATTTGCCAATAATTTTCTGTTGTTTAAAATAATAAATAGTAACAATTTTATTTTCTAAAATGCGATTACAATGTATATATAGCAGTTATACTGAGACATCTTAATCTCAATATCATAAACATCATCCATCGCCATCATTATTCATTCATTCATTCATTCATTCATTTCATCTATTTATCTATTTATTTATTTCTGTATGAATTATCATTATTATTATTATCATTTTTTCATATTATTATTATTATTATTATTATTATTATTATTATTGTAGTTACATTGACAAATTAAAATTGCCTTGTATGCATGTTTCAAAATACCCTCCGATAAATATGTATAAAAGCCTTACCGAATATGTAGACATAAACATTCATCTTTATTTTTCAAATGTTAAGCGTAAACTCAAGTTAAGTCCTTTGCATTTGTCCACATCTTTAAATTCCTACTCCTCAATTTTCAGGTCAGTTTTAAAACTGTTGTACTAAGTCAATTGAACGTATACTCCACAGGTAAAATGTAATCAGATTTTATAGCGAATCACCGTTGTAGGTATAATTTCTTGTAGTAAAAAATAATGAATGAAATGCTGCGCGGGTACAGCACAGTTATATTATAAAACTGACATCGAAAAACACACCACAAATCATGTAAACTACTGTTCTGAAACCGCGCTGCGTATAAATACCCCTAGCGTGTGGTAACGCGCGCCATCTCTTTTGTCACAGTCTGTAGTACGCAGTTAATGAATAATAATGTAGGGTTAACGCACGTTTTTTCGTGTTATAACATCTGCAGAATCCCGAGGGACGGTTGGTGCCCGAGCCCGTTAGGGCGAGGGCACCAACAAATCCCGAGGGATTCTGCAGATGTTATAACACGAATAAACGTGCGTAAACGCTATTCTAGCATAAAAAACCCAGAAAAATCAACTTTTTAAATAGACTAGTCACTAGAGTTGTTTTTTAAATGTATCATAGGTGGAAGCAAACGAAGCCGACTCTCGTGTCGTTATGGATACGTGTTTTAATTATGCGTGTCCGGGGCCTTACAATGTTTGACCTGATCCGCCATGTTGAATCTTGTGCGGTTAAAATATTTAATCTACAGTTTCAAGGATTATATCCGGATAAAACAACTGAAAGGATAAACAATTATGTGATATGGTGATTCTACAGATAATGGCCGAAATTGCTTGAAAGAGGAATGTACACGGTGGCCATTATTTACATTGGCCCTGTAACGTGCATAATTAAAAACGGGTTATAACGGCACGTGAGCGCGAGAATCTCCCCGTTAACACACGTTTTTTCTCCTGTTAAAACACCGGCAAAATGGGCAAAAACAGCACATTTTATGCTAGAATATTATTTAAACTCATGTTTGTATTATTATATTATGGTGCAGGCGGTACTTCAAAGACTTGATAAATTTATCTAAATAATCCTATTACGTTATCTCTGTTTATTTGTGGCCTCTAGAATAAACATAGAATTTTGATTTTGAAGCCGTTGCTAAACCCCAATCAGCTTAATTTATTTTTCGGTAATTTGGTAAACAATTTCTAAAATATCCAATACTTCACGTAGAGGTATTCTATACAAATTTCATTATTTTCGGTTGCGAACGAATTTCTCACGATTTGCCCCTTCCGAAACTCGATCCGGAGGGTAATATGGAATAAAGTGTTTTGCCTAAGTCACTGCTGTGACCGATTCACCGACCTTGCGATTCTGCATCGAAAACACTCTAACCCTGCGCCGCTGCTGCTAGTCTGGAGTTCCTTCCCCCTATTACTGCGTTAAGGACTATCATAGGAAGTCGGGAACCAGACTACTCTGCTGCTCCAGCAGCGGTTATCCCCCTTTCAATAAAAGCGGGAGTTGAAACAATACTAGATATTTATAAGTTCTTTTTACTATAATTATTATTACAATTCATATCTATATATTTTGCTTGCCAGTAGGTTTCGAACTAGCAAAGCTCTTGGTCGACATTTACCTCAAATCTTTTCAGAAAGACCTGCCTATTTTCTGCATTTAAAACGGGTAAACTATTTTTGGTAAAATATTTAGATAGAAATAATATCAACCAAAAGGGGCTGTATATTTGCCGTCTAAGCCCTGAAATCCTGTCAGCCATCTATCCTGTGATTGGGAACCCTTATATAAGGAGACGAGGGCAGATATTTCTTTAAAATAGTTTTTTACGACAATGATAACATTCTATATTAAATTTTAAAACACTTTATTTTGACATTTTCCAAAATACTGACTATGAAGAAAAGGGGAGATATTCGGGGCTATGCTTTTATAAAGCTTCACTGCTTAACCCAGTCATCTGACCGCTGTCATATGGGGTTTTATCTAAACTTAGTTGGCTTTCCGACAAAGTAATCTAGATTAAGATTATTAAAGTTTGTACTACATTTGTGAGGGCGGCTAACAAGTTAAAATTCAATTTACTGCATTAAATTTCACTACAGTGGTCTCAGCAATTATGATTTTGTAAACACCAGGCGTAGTAATACAAAACATTTTACGGTGCGTGCTAAGGTCAGATAGTTATCAATTAATCCGCGGATAATGTTTGAAAAGTTTAAAATCATATCTCAGATCTTTTAAAACATAACTGATCTAGATGATAAACATATTAAAATGAAAAGATTTAATGGTATATGAGCAGGTTATTAAGTAAAAAAACTACCGGAGTATATTGTGTAATTTAGATGTAATAAATGACACGTGCATTGTACGGCGCCCTTTAGTTTGTTAATATTGAAAGGTGGCCTAACTTGATATATCATTTATAACGCTTATGATGAGCTCTGTCAAAAAGTCATTTACAACCTTGTATAAAATCTAAATAACGTTACATATTTATAATGAACAGATATATGTTATAAATGTAAATTTGATGTACCATTTTAACAAAGATTTTCAGATAAGCTCTTAGTGTGCACGTATAGACGTTTTTTGTGACACGTTTTGCAAAAATATAATCTATCTTATGCGAACAACAATCATAGTAATTATGACGTGAAAACTGTTGCATACAAGTAGCCAAGAAAGGTCCTGCACTGTTTCAAAGCCACACATCTTTCATTAGAATAGACTTGAACAGTATTTTCTTCTCAATTATCTGAATCAGGGACTTATTTTGTAGAGAAACACAAATTTCAAAATAAACCCCTACAGAAAAATACGAGTGACATTTCGCGAACTAATGAGCGATCAACATTGCACGTTATTACCCCACCGGCCATAAACTAAATCCTAGTTTCCAATTAGCCAAGCCTACACCCACCATGTTCCAGAAAATTTATCTTGCTTCCTTTTAACGTCGTCTCATGGTCACTGAAATGTTCATTTTCGAATAAAACCAATTTGTTGACTGTCATCGCGCAGTTGTTCAAACATAGTGAAATAACGGTGATAAGGTTTATGCCATCGTGTCATTTCAAAAAAGACTTTAAAATTATTTTAAAAGCATCAAGTTTTTGCTATAATATCAATTACATCAGATTGACTTTTTTAACTGTACACTTAATACAACTGATTGAAAATAAATAGACACAATCAAGACAGCAACACAGATCTTGTATTCTTGCAAACCAGATCGAGATGTCCACCAGTGCTGGAAAATGAAGAAAGTGAGTGAGCTACACAGATTTTGTAATCTTGCAAACCAGATCGGGATATCTACCAGTACTGGAAAATGAAGAAAGCGAGAAAGATACACAGATCTTGTATTCCTGCAAACCAGATCGGCATATTCAGTACTGGAAAATCTCATTTGTATCCACCCATTAATTGTACAACAACAACAATCATTACTGCAGTACATTTTGAACCGCTGATTTTATCGATAATGACTGGGAATGCATAGCTGAAACTTTTAGGTTAAGTTATGATACTTCCAAAGATTATGTTATTTATGTTTTGGAGGTTATTTAGTTTGACATCAGTTGTAGGGTATGTCCCTTTAACCGCGTGCTCATGGAAGAAACTAATAATCAGCGTTGGACAAACCTAATCCACTGTCAGACGTAAAAAGAGGCTCAAAGGAGCTATTAATAATAATAAATTCTAAAACGTCTTACATCTGCTTGAGATATACTGTCGTAAGATTGTAGAGGAATGTTTTTGTCAAACTGCCCGTTCGTGTAAACTATCATCAGAGATCCTGTGGGAGCACACGAAATTAAAGTGCGGAATATCACATTTACTGAAACTTATAAAAATATTCTAACTATAAGGGAAACGAACGTCTATTTTCTTAGGTAAATGGTGACAAAATATTATTTTTAAGTATGACTATTTACTATTTATGTTTCATATAATTGCTAATATGTTTGTACAACGCGATTTGACAGACAGACTTAAGTGCTTTAGAAGACAGTTATAGCTTTTATTTATGTCTCTCAAGTCAGAAATACAAATTACTGTAGAATTAAATGTGAGCGCTAAACTCTCATATGATGAAGTTGTCTATGAAGTATGCTTATGTTTCGCAGAAAATTGATGATTTCGCTTCATCGGAGTATGTTTAAATTGCTTTTGTTTTTTTAAAACGAGAAGATACAGACATAATTTTTAAAATATAATTTCTATGAAATGTGTCACGAACTGGTTAATTCACTTAGAGGTACTGACTATAAATCAAAGTACTTAAGGTGATGCATGGTGATGAAAAACAAACAACAAACGGCACTGATTTCTTTCTTTTATTTTTACATGTTTAGCGAAAAATATAATAATATAACAATGTAGAAATAAGTAAACAATACTCCAAAATCGAGAAATTACACTTATCATTAGGGACGAGAATTCGACGTTAGCTATACTTACTAGTGCATGTTCACTGAAGGTATGACTTCACTAAATCACCCATTAAATATATGTGGTCTCTGATTGGTCCAAAATGATTTGTAGCAAGTTTTCTACAATTAAAATCGAAAGTACTATGGTTGAGCATAACATACTATAATAGTTTATGAATTTTCTGATTCGTATTACGTTGTCCTATGGCTGTCTGAATATACTATTTTTTTGACAGAATGTAAACAAAAATCCTACAGACGAGGGGATGACGTCCTATTGGTGCAATTTTCGGCTATAAAGTCACACATTATCATATAAAAAGGACATTTTTGGGTGTGACTAAGGTTGTTCTACAGATTTATTGGGATGTAATTACTCAACGAATGTTTTGGTATGCGGACCATGCTTAAATGTGTCTATGGAAAAAGATTTAGTGTAGTCATACCTGAAGTTCTCCGACAAGCGCGTTGCTTTACGATGTATTTTTATTGGATGTCTTCAAAATTGTAAAACCCACCTTCCAGGGATCGCACAGTCGATTCCCTGCATCGCACCACTAGCTTAACGAGGGAGTACCATCAGTGTGTAAAACAACCAGGTATGCCTCAGGAACTTCTTCACTTTCTGTATCTTGCATGACCCCCGTTACATCAAATAAGTTACCTACTCTGGGGACAATGATCATATGCAATACACGGTACCAACGATAAAACTGTAAATACGAGTCTCAAAGGGTAGGAACTGCGGTCAGTCGATACAAATATTGCAGTGAAGAAACTCGCCTGTTTCGCCGGTGGTATACATTGTCTCTGTGCCAACCGTCGTCGTAAGTAGGTCTGTAGTTTTTACGTACTTTGACTTGGCTAGCATACCGTTATACCCTGTCAAATATCACTGAGGATAAAGTTTTATCTAACCAAATAAAATGTATACTAAAGTATACACTACATGATTGAATGTATCATTGCAAACAATATATCTACAATTCATCGTTTCTATAATATCAGTTCGGTCATTGGGAATAATAGTAGTCCGAAGAAGTTAAATATGTCGAATTTTGCTCTATTTCAACTGATTGTCCTTTGAGCATGTTTTCATCGCATATTTTTTCAGCTATGTGAAAAATTCATTATGCAATCATGGTTGTTTTTTTATATTGTTGATCACACAATTGTAGATCATCCTTTGAGGTTAAATGTGGAAAAAATGAACGAACACTTCGTGAAATGGGAGGGGTACTATTCAGCATTATTGCTGGACTGAGAGGCTGTGGGTTTGAACTGCGACAGATTTCTGACGGGTACGTCCTCAAAACACACATGCTGACTTGAAAAGCACCTCAAAGCCTCATCAGTCGCACTTAAACACATGTGTACTGTTATTAAGCAAACGATACAAATTTAAGTTGCATGCGATAGCATAGAGATGACATGTGAATAAAATCAAAGCGCTGTGAGCGCTGAAGGCCAGGGGGCTATAGATTAACTCCCCTAAAACAACTTTTGACCTTCGTGATTTACGCTGAACCTTACCTAAAGCGCGGGTCGAAATGTGCATAGGGCGAAATTTAGTATATGACCGAATGAATGATTCACAAGTATTGGGTGGCAGGGAAGTTTGTTTTATTATAAAACGTCGTTAAATGAAAAATAATCACATGGTCACGTATCATTGTTTGAGAGAACAATAAAATAATTCAATCTGCGCTTTGTTCACTTCAAGCGATATCTGATGATGTGGATCGAAAATTATTGTGTACCAAGGTCAAGCCCTTGAAACAGAAATAAACAAAGCAATACCAACAATGAAACATAAATACAATGTGTATAACAGGGAAAACCAAAAATGATTCTTGGTTATCTTGTAGTTGTAATCGGTGTAACCGTTCACTGGGCCTTGACATGCAGCGTCCTCGATAAATGGCGGGTGATTTTGATCACGTGAGTTCCTTCTCGGGAATGTACGTAAATTGTATCTTTTTTTTAAGAAATTTTTTTTAGGTAAATATATATGTAATCGTTCGTAAATAGAAAGTTGTCAATGAAATAACATCAGAAATTTGAAAATCAAACTACAACTCTTATATCGAATTCCGTACGTTTCCGTAAATTTCCGTAAATATCCGTACTTTCCGTGATATGCATATGATTATCTTCCGTAATCAGCTAACAGCGCAGTAATTTCTAAAACAGAAAAATTGTGTAATGCAGCCCGTAAGTTATAGACCTTTCTGCATCGTTTGAAGTTGTATGTCTGTTTTTATTTGTAATATGTTCTTATCGTAGCGACATTCAAACAGAAGATGATCTGGTCTGTCTTGCACTACTTTCCCAAAGCGCATGTTTACAGTTGTTATTCGCACAAGAACAGTAAATTGTCAGCAGTGTTTGAAATGTGGTATGCTCAGGCCTAGGGGACTTTCACCCCAACTAGGTGGGTGTTGAGGAGAACACTTGTGTCGCCTTCTTACACTTTGTCAGAATAGCCAATAATTTCGTGACAAAATCTAAGTACAAGAAGGGGCATTAGTCTGTCAAATACGACCTTGACCTACAATATTTAGTGACATCACAACCCTTTTGTCATAAGCAATACAATTGTAAAGTTTGATGAAGCAATCTTAAAACATGACAAAGTTATAGCCAAAATTGAAGTACAAAAAGGGGCATAACTCTATCAAATATGACATTGACCGTTTTGTCATAAGCAATGCAATATAAAAGTTAAATGAAGAAATCTCAAGAATTGGCAAAGTTATAACCAACGTTAAGTTTTCGTGGCAAAAACTAAGTACAAAATGGGGCATAACTCTGTCAAATATGACCTTGACATACAAAATTACGACCCTTTTGTCATAAGCAATACAATGTAAAGTAAGTTTGATTAAGAAATCTTAAGAATTGGCAAAGTTATACGTTAAGTTTTTGTGACGGACGGACGGACCGACGGACAAAGCGATCCTTTATGTATCGCCTTTTCTCCGAAAGGGCGACACAAAAGTGAGTCGCCTCTACGAGTTGAAAATACTTGTTAAGTCGTGACCACAACACATCAGAGCGCATGATCCCTTATCCTGCGTTACGGCAGAGTACGAATGTGTCGTGTCAAACTCAACTCTATGCCTACGTACGTAGTGACATGATATGTGCCGTGAAGACGACAAGACAAATAATCTTATTGAGTTCTTTAGTAATGCATACTTATATTGTAGAACATATCTGTTTTTGCCAAACAGTCAATCAGATAGGGCTTCAAAGGCATACCGTCAAGACAAGGTCATACACCTTGTGACTTAATACGAAATTAACTTAAACAAAAGGTGTGTTAAAGATTTTTGTATCCAGACTTGCTTGACTCGATTATTCATCTTCAAACAAACCATATCGTTTTAATACATCCCGAATCAGCCAAAGTAGATCGCTTACCGCAATTTAATGATAATGATACTAAAAAGGCCCTTTCAGTAGCAAATAGTTTCAAGTTTCATTCTGAAAAATCAACAGTCATGTTATCTTCTAGACAGAATGCAACAGCATCTCGGAATACAAAACCTTATTCATAACAAATGAAATTCCTACAAATAAAATGTATCAAAATGTATCTAAGAATGTGGTTATTAATTAAAATAGATGCGTTTTATTCTTTCATCTTAGACAAAAACAGTAAATGGATTATATCTATCATTCTAATACACATATGTTATTGAGATAACATGATAAGAAAGTTGCATCTTGTCTGTATAAATTAACCCTCAAACGAAAACAGGTAAATGGTTTTTTAACTGCATGTAAAACGAGCTTAACACTTGCTTCTTGGTTCATTTATATCCGGGCTTTTGATGGCTCTATGGACTAGTGGAAGCGTGCTTGTCAGCAAACTAGTAGGTTGAGAGTTTAATCCTCTAGCAAACAACGTTTCCCACCAATCATCTTACTTGTAAGTAGATTGGTATTGGTCTAGAAAACGCCAAGAACATGTAGTCAGGTGGCAATATTCACTTGATCAAATTGTTCAGCCAATAGGCTAGACCACCATAAAATTATTACATTTTTCTGAGGGTCGTTCCGGTTGACAGCGGAGGTTTGGCATCAGCACCAAACTATTCTGTGGGTTTAGTGATTATTTCGTTTTGTGAAAAATCATCAAATTGCAACAGATTAAAAGTAATTATAAAGCAAATGGCATATAAAGAAAATAGTGAAAACAAATGATATTTGGCGTTAATTAAACGAGGCATTTGTTATACTTTGAAATCCGCTGCTGAAAACAGATCGCCTATTTTGTTTAGAATAGGTCGACAGAAACTAACGTTTACCTATCTCAATAGTTAACAGTGATCATTAACGGTGCCAATTAGTGGTCAGTGTCTGCACTTACCCTTGTGATGTGTATAACGAGCTCTGCTATTATATGCCAACTTCAGTGTTTATTATCATAATATGAACGCAATTGTGCTCGTTATAGATCATATTTTCAATACCTGTGGTCATTTTGCGACTGCTGTAAATAAGCTACGTAGTGGTGTTTCTATTGTCAGTCCGCAACTAACAAGGATACTCCGGAATCAAAGAGTTGAATTTTTATGACAATGTTGTGGTTTAATTAATGGATCTGACTCCCTGTTGCTAAAGTGAAAAAGTCTTAGGCGCCGACAAGGTGATGGGATGGGGATGGGGTTCCGATATAAGTTTGTATATCAGATACGGCTTGTTTAAGTTCTGATCTATATCTATATCGCTAAGAAGATAACCCATTTTATGTCAGCTATTTTCGGACTTAAGTCCATTGAGGTTACTTCCCTTGGTCACACAAATAATGTTTACATAGTTCTCCCTGCTTACTAATTTTATTTCTTTCAAAAATAGTTTTCAAAAATAGATAAAAAACGTAAACAGTTAGACACAGATATCGCTAACACTAAATATAATCAAAGTATGTTATAGATATAATTGCTATTAAACTTTTACAATAAATTCTGAACACCATTTCTTCAAAATATTGAAAAACAACATAAGTATTGTGTAAATGTGACAAAAACTACACGACTTCTACTTGACAACACAAAATGACAATGGTATACAAATTATAGAAATTTAAAATATTTGTTCATTCAGACGCGTTCACATATTCTCACCTTCAGTGATTTCTAAAAAAAATATATGATTTACCTATTAGCATATTACTTTGCATTGGCAAACGTCAGTAGAATGGAGTGTAAGAGTGAATCTATTTAACACGTGTTCAGGATACATCTATACACCCTGAAAGCAACTATTGTCGATTTAGGACCGACCATTTCGCTACTTTGCAAGCAGCCGGGGTCGCGGAAGTGCATGATGGGTACTTAAGTGGTTACGTGGTGTGTGTAAGTGCTAATAAACCAGAAGCGTTTGCAGGATATAGTCTCTTGATAGTTTATAGGAAAGTTTCGCTAGAGTATTTGATAATATTTTTACATTATGATTCTTTAATCTTGTTAATTTCTTCATAAAGCACGCGGATGTAATAATGAAGTTTTTTCTAATTGCACCAAGTGACCAGATTTTCTGAACACTTTTCCGTAGTCATCATGACAATACCATCAGGAAAACAATGTAAACCTTAGTACTTGTCGTATTGTGCTGCCCAATGTAAAGAAATATACGTAAAAAGTATTTAGGAAATTTACCATGGCCGGCTATTAATAATTTGTTTCGATAATGTGGTCTAAAAATAAGACAAGAGTTATGAATTAAGCGAAATGTGTTAACGATTGAAATAAACTGAGAACTGAACCTAATTATTTGAATTTTGTACAGAATGCTATAAATTGTATTAAAACTGCTTAAATATCTGTTTACTATAATGTATAATTTGCATGCATTTACGTAATTTCTATGATTTCAATGTATGCTATGGTCATATTGGTTTTTTTCTATTTGTAAATGGCCATAGGCATTATTTATGCCGATTTGCCAATAAACAAAACGAAGCGTCGTAAAATTTTGGAAAACGTTACTAACAACGCATTGGGGCAGACAAGAGTTGTGTGGCATGTGCAGTTGCCTGTATTTGGATTGTTTCCCTTCACCAATTATTCCGTGACACGCCATGCAGAGAATTACATAAATAAATGTAAGCACTTTCAACCCCTTTCAAGTTCCTGTAAAATGTTCCAGGTAAATTAGTGTCTGCACTCAAAACCATTACTGAACAAGAAGGTAATCAATATTGCATTTCTAGCGTATATGTAATAGTAAATAATATAAAAACGTATTGCTCTATGTTAGATACTTTATCACAAAGACGTATCTTCTTCACGTAAAAGTTGAGAATTTATTTATAATTCAATAAATAAGAGATAGCCCATTTACCATTACATAACGAGAATTATATTAAACATATGCTTTCAAAACGATAATGGGCACATTTTGCAACATCATAAAAGTGGTATCTCTTACCTTTTCTTACAATCTGCTCAATTTAAATGTTTTTAAATCATTCTTGATTTGATTTTATATATAACTAAACAACTAAAGTGCACTAAATGATGTAGATAAAATCAGTATAGCTTGTTTACCTAAAGCTTATATTAATTTCTCTTAAGGCCGAGGGTTCAAGGACAGATGTTATTCATAGATTTATCTCTTGCAAAGATTGTATGTGCTGCAATCTTTTGATGCCAGATAATGAATTGAAATATCTTTGTAAAAAAGAACATGTGAAAATAATATACCTTTGAAATACCGTTATACGATAACTGAAATCTCCCGCAAGTATATCAGGAAAATGATTTACTGCAATAACTGAAATGGAGGAGATTTGTTGAATTGATCTTGGAAAGGCTGTTAGCACAATAGATACAAAAAGGCAATCGTAAAAATCTTGAAATATAAAATCATCTGAACATACACTAACAGAAAACAAGGTAAGGTTGTCACCGTACACTTTCACCAGTATCTACAATTTTAATAAGCGTGTATTCCATTAATAAATAAATGAGCAGTATATATAAGATTTTCATAAAATATTACAAAGATAAAGTCAAAGAACATTCTATATTCTATGAAACTACTAATACATTATCATATTGCACATATAGAACATACACGATACAAAAATAAAAAGACAGCACTATATTACAATCATTAAACATACATTTTTAAGCTAGAGTTGATTTAAAACTAGACATATATCACTGAAGGTGATCAATACTCCTGTCCTGGCTTGGACACAGGAATGGATATATGAAAACCTAAAACTGAAACAATTCCCTTGCCGACAAAAATCTCTAAAAATGGTATAAAAATTCAAAAAATTCAAAGAGCTAAAGAGTAATCATTAATGAAATATTATTGAAATGCACATATATTGTGGTATCGATCACTCCTATGAAGTTGATGAGAAATAGTGCGGATAATATTTGCTAAAAAAAATTTAGAGCCGTAACTCAATGAAAAACTATCCTAGCACAACATGCAAACGATAAGTACAACGATGCTTGCTATCAATTTCTTCTGTGAAGTTTTATTGGTATCTGGCTAGTGGCTGCTGAGAAATAGTGCTGACAAAATATCCACCGCCGCATTAATGGACAGACAAGGTGACTCCAGTTTACTTCCCTCAAATTTTATTTACGTGTGTAGAACCCATCTATAAAGAACTACAGTTATGACCACATTCACAACAAGGCAGCATGGTAGAAGGCAAAAGGATACAGGCAACCACTACGAATCGCAAATCACTGTGAAATACAGTGATAAACATATTTCATGTTTCAGATAATTTAAACTAATCATTGTCATGTACACCTAGGTCAATAGTGCACAAAATATTATCCTCATTCTACATTGTCTCGCAAATTGTGTGTGCTCTTCAATTCTGACACCAATATTTCGTTACAATGCTAGCTTGGAAAACAATGTACAAGGTAATTTTCAAATGTATGTTCAAGCCTTTATAATTGTTGCTGATTAGAAAAGCTTAAACATAACTTATTCAACACAACAGAATTGCAACTCATACCAAATAAAAGTCTTCACCAGAATTACTGCTGACTAGAACGTTTATATTAAACTTACAGACAAGTACCGTATTGGGATCACTTTATACAGAGATTTAAGGTCATTGACAAACAAGATGTACTTTCTGGCATCATACAATAGCAGTACCAGCAGCATCTTAAATAACCTTTGACCTGTAGTATAAAAGGGGCAGAACGGACCTTAAAACCATAATACTTGCAGATTATTTTCTGCAAATGTTTAAAATGTGGTAAATGTATGTAAAATGATATAAAAATGCATTTTTGAAGAAGAACTGTGTCCTTCGTGCACAAAATAATCAATAGAGTGATCTACATGTATTCTTATTTTTCACTTAATCCCACTATGAAATGAAGGTTTAAAGGAACTACAAGATATCTTATTTGGCTAGTTTTACTGGTTATTTCTGGGTTTTGTTTGCTGAATCATTTAGTTTGAAAGGGTTTTGACATATTTTCTACAGTTTTAAAGAATTTTTCAAAATAATGTTGGGTGTTTAGATTGTGTATAGTCACGGCCGATTATGATATTTCTGCCATGGTGAACTTGCCCCAGTGTGTCTCCCATACATAGTTGAACCTAACAGTATCTAAAAATTTAGGGGGTTTTGTTTTACCTGATTGCAGCACCCAGTCAATCTTGATCAAAGATTATGATTACACGTATATAGTCAAATTGTGTAAAATGTCAGTAAAATGTCAGTAGCCAAAAGTGTGTGAGCTTGCATTAACCAGACACGTATGGCCAGCGTACATTGGTGTTTGAACCACTTTGCATTGTGGTTTCTTTATCACGTGTTACGACTATTTCAAAATGCATGCTGTTTAAGAGTAGATCTACAACTCTATAAACAATCAACATAAGGATATTTTCAAAACTCATATGTAAGCACATTTTCCCATCAAGATAACTGTTGGATATATATATATATATATATGAAAAATGTTAAACGATATGCCGGAATAAGTAAATTTAAAAAATGAAAATAATGACACTATATGAGTTTTCTAATTGTATTTGCCAACCGGTTTCACCATATCATCAGGGCAAATATAGTATACAATATAAATTACTTAGCAACGTTACGTCAAAGTTGTGCACACATTTAAGAAAATATGGACTGTACTGTACAAAATGTTTTATACGTATTAGTTTGTAATGGTTGCAAAGAATTTTATATCGGCCAAACAGGTGATAAGCTTCGTAATAGAAGGACAGTGCATGATCAACAAATAAGAGACCCGTTGACAGACAATTGCCTTTAATGGTCATTTAGATAATTGTTCAAAAACGACCCTAAATATTCAATATTTCCCTTTTACAAATTTCACAGTAATGATGTTTCAGCTAGGTTATCTAAAGAACGCTATTTCTTGACATTTTTAAGCCTAAATTAAACAATAACTGATGACGTCGTCAAAAATGTGTACACAACTTTGACGTAACGTTGCTAAGTAATTTATATTGTATACTATTTTGCCCTGATGATATGGTGAAACCGGTTGGCACGAAATATATTATTTTATTTATATATATATATATAACTATGTAGATGCCATCAAACATCAAAACAAGCACTATCACTTCTCTCATAAACTTCATACTGAAAACAGTAATATGTATATATTGACTTAAGACAAAATTCTACCGTAATCTACTCAACAGATAATTAAATTCAGTAAACTCAACTCGACCCTCTATTATATAAATACAGGTACCAGTTAGTCTGAAAATGACAAAAATATTCTAATCAATGCTAGCACACAAATAAATGATAATTTCATATACATGGATCATTTCATAAAGGAATGCACTGAGGATAAAATATTGCAACAATTTCATATTTAAGCTGTTGAATTTCTTCACATATCAAACTGGTGTTGAATGGCATATATATCATCAACTTCCATCTTTATTTGCTTCCTTCACTTGAGATCTATAATACACTGACCTTTGACTGAGAACTGTCCTGAATGTATCAGCCACTACATTATCCACATGGGATACTCCTTTCTTACACTCTATTGTCTCTAGAACATTTGAATCACTTTGTAAAGTCACTTTCTTCTTTTTTGTCACCATTCCATTTATCTGTGTCGCATCTGAACCTGGGTCAATACCCCCTGTATTACTTGCATGACGTTTCCTGTTTGCTGCAATTATTGGACGGATATCTATAATTTCATCCTCCTCACATCTTAGCCTATCAGTTTCGTCAGATTCATTATTATCTTCTTCAAAGGCATTAACTTTTTCAGTTTCTGTTTTTGCAAATTTGAAATCAACTTTGGTGTCTGATATTTCAATGTTAGCCTCCTCTCTTATATGATTCCCTGAGTGATTAGCAATTTTGACAAAGTCTGATTGAACTTCGACTTCCTTTTGTGAGTCTTCCTGGTCGCTTGTATTATCAATATTTTCCTCTGGAATACCTGATATTTCAAACTGTTTTCTTTCTGTTGAAATATCAAGACCCTTAACCTGCACTGGACCTTTAATCTGAGAACCAATCATAGTTTCCTGAGATGGGTTTACAGTCACTGCTGCTGCCTCCCTCTCTGGGACATTTGTTTTATGTGGTAATGTTGGGTCTATATAGTCTCCTTTTAACCATATATGACGCGTTCCGCTGATGTAATGACGAAAGTGACGTATGACTCTACTTCCAATAGAATCGTAGGATTCTCCCATCACCTGGAATATGAAAGCCAGTAAAAAACAAAGCTACCCTGGTGTAAGAAATTAATCAACACAGTACTGACGTCATGTATTCTGCAACTTTAGCACTGAGATTAGTTGAACATATTTTCTTTTTTGCTTTACACAGGTCTGTCACATTGAAAAGTATATTGTATACACGTCTTTCTGTTTAAACTGTAAAGACTTTGTTAACCTACTTCTGTGCTTCTTTAACTTAACTTGATATTAACCAATTCATGCAAAGTTTCAGAGATAATGCTTACTTCAATCTCGACGGACTGGTTGCCAATCAGCACGTTAGCCCTGTAAAGATTTTTGACCTTTGACCCATGAACTCCTTTACTATTTATTGGTCCAATCAGTTCAAGGTCCATTGTATCCAGCACTTCCTGTCGGAGAGTTACAACGTCACTTCCGGAGTCAACCATGAACTCTGAAAAAGGAAAGATAATGTTTAAGGTCATTCCTTATTAGAATCTATCAAGTCTGGCATCCGTCAACACTTTCAAGTAGTTTCAAATGAATCAATGATATGAGCATAACATAAGCATGCATTAAAAACTTTAATAAAATCTTTACTTTTTAGAAGTTAAAAAAATCCATAATCTGAATCTGAGTAATCATCAAGAGCCATGATGTTACTTGAATGTTTGACTCGTAACTCTGAAAATGCTTCACTGATGTTTCAAATCAATCCAAGTATATGTTACGAGGATGAACAGTAAAAGAAAAAGTCTGATAGTAGCTTGAATGCAAAACTTTCACCAAAATTTCTAAGACGAATAAGGGCCAAGACTTATCTAACTTGTTTGTCTGATACCCCTGAACACTTTAATAAAGTTTCAAACCTATCCCATAAAGCACATGATAGTAGATTGCAGGCAAAGCGTTAACCAACATTTCTAAGTCGAACAATGGCCATAGTTTAGATTAGATTCATTCAAGACTTATCTGACTTTATGAAAAAATGGTGACCTGGGTACCCAGATTCAAAACACAAATATAAACACTCTGATCAATTTTCATGCAAATTGGATATCAAATGTGGCCTCTAGAGTGTAAATAAGGTTTCCCTATGATTTGACTTTGTGGCCCAGTGTGTTCCACCTATTGTTAACAAGGTGTCCTATGATTTGCCAACGTTACCTAGTTTTTACACGATATCACCGAGTTCTAAACTCGACCTAAATTTCACCTAGATATTCATTCTGACAATTTCTTATGAAGATCCAGTGAAAAATGAAGCCTCTATTGCACACACAAAGTTTATTCTATGATTTGACATGGTGACCTAGTTTTTCATCCGAGATGACCGATTTTCGAAGTCGACCTAGATTATATCAACTCTCATTCAGACACAGTTTCATGGAGATCTATTAAAATGCAGCCTTTATTGCTTTCACAGTTTTTTTATGATTTGACCTGGTGACCTAGTTTTTGATCCAAGATTACCAATTTTCGGACTCGACCTAGATTTAATCAGCACAATGATTCGGACCGTTTGGAAGTTTCACAAAGATCCAGTGAAAAATATAGCCTCTATTGCATGCACAAGGTTAAGTGTGGACGGACGACAGACAAACGACGGACATCAAGCGACCACAATAGCTCATTTTGAGCGAGCTGAAAAAAGGACTTATAAAATGGATGCTATTCTTTCATGCAACCTCACCGTAGGAAGACATTATCTGACAAGTTGACTTTGACATGTAATACCAATTTTGACGCAAGAGTATATTATAGTGGGCAGCCTTGTTAGTCATCAAATGAAAGCGACATACTAATCTTATAATACAAATGGACAACCACTGTTTTAGAAGTGGTCATAATTATGACTGTTTATGCTTAGTGAATTCATTGTATAGCTCCTACCTATATGCACCCTATCACTGGGGTCATTTGTGGAAACAACCGTTGCATCGAGGATGAGAAAGTCATATTTTGCATCCACCAGACAACGTGGTTTCCCCCATCTTCCGTATGCTACAGGTAGTTCATCCCCGAGTGTCGTTACTGGAGCATTTTCTTCAGATTCCACGCTACCAAAATCAGCAGAGCTCTTCACAAATGAAGGTAACGATGTTTTATGTTTCTTTGCCAAACTACGCACTGAAATATTACATTTTTCTGACCAAATCTACTGCAATGGTAAAACAACTACATCCGATAAATAATGAACGGCGAATGACGGTATTTAGTATAATTTTGCGGCCGCAGAGAACGTTTTTGACAAAGTTACAAAAAAGTGTAACGGCAGCCTGAATTTCTTGAATGCAGTCTACACAATTTTTACGCAAAGTTAATCAAATGAATGTTTGAGTTCTGACACGTACGTACCTGCCCTCTCTAGTCGTCGTTTGTGACCTGGAAGAGTGATCTCTAACTCGTCATACAGCTGCTCGCTGGGCAGGTTTAGTTTGGCTATATCGACCAGATCAATGAGCTCACTCTGAATGAAGCTAACGAAATAATGGTCGAGGCCTTTACTCCTCAACCAGTCGTATAACAAGTATCCTTTACTCGGCTTGTAGTGCGGTGCTGTGAACAACAGTAGAAAATAGTCAAAGGTGAGAGTGTACATGCATAGTGTTCGTCTCGTCTTCACAATGTCGGTAGAACTGTATGTTGGCAAGTTCTTACGGAGGATAGGAGTCTTTAGTACGATCGATTGTTAAGTAAACTGACCAAATGTTAAAATCACTAAAATACGACTGGAACGGGCGTTTAACAACGAACGAACAAAAAAACTGTATGGAAGTAAATAGCTCAGGTGTAATAACATGTAGAATAACATTTATAAAAGGCGGAAAAAGGAGAAAAAAGGAGAAAAAGTTTACTTGGCAAATATTTTCAAAAACTAAGCATTTTAGCAAAAAGGCAGTGACCTCCTTGTATGCATCTGTTTGTGTCTAGTTAGTACAGCTTCCGTAAGTATTGATGAATTAAACTTCGTTGATGTTTTATGTTACACGGTTCTGGTACAAACGATCCGTATCTGCGACACTAAGCGTTCCTTAATAATTGATTAGTACAATTGATTGTTACTTTAACAACTGTGCTAATTTACAAAACTGATCAATTTCTACGTTTAGAGAGGCATTAACAATTGATACAGCATGAGATCAATTGTTCACGCTCGTCAATTCATTGTCTGCAACACGAGTGTCACGCTAAACGATCAACATGCAGAATCCATCGCTATGGGCCTAGTATGTTTTGAAGCATTTTCAGCATGCGATTAATTCTTATGACGCTGACAAGTGTTTCAATTCCGATGTATTTCTACTTTTGCTTGTATCATATTACCGTACTCACTTTCAGTTTAAACTATATCACTGCTAGTTCAGAGCTTAGGTCCATTGGTTCGAGCACGTTTACCGGCCATATATCTTTATGTGAGAAAGCTGCATGGATCTCGTACTGGTTCTCAGGAACGATCGTCCGGTAAACTGCCCACCTATATACAAGACCATAATGCAGCTGAAACGGGCGCTAAAGTCCTTCAACAATAACAACACGAGTAGTCAGAAAAAATGTCTGGCTCGTTCACGGTAAGAATTAGTTTTCAGTTCCTTTGTATATGTGCTCATGCCATCCATATTTTTCGTTCAATGACAATATTTGAATAATCAATACCTTCAAAGACTTGCAAACAACGGTAGTAACTGTAATTAATTGATATTCTATAAACAATATTGGCGATTCATTCGTGGTTTTAAAGGCGACCATTTTATATAAAAAAAATAATAAAGAGATGTTTAAACATTTTCCGTTGATCGATCAATCAATGTGAAAACTCTCCAGCAAACAATTCCGTATGTCCTCAATCAAATTCTCATTTTAAAGCCATTGATCAGTCTTGCTGGGAAGCTTTCGGTTGTCAATCGTTTCTGTGTGTCGAACTTATACAAACAATATAACAAGTCCGTGTTCGCTAATAAGACCGCTGACTTAGCCCCAACAGAGTTCCACACGAAATAATAAGTTATATTTGATCAATTTTAGATACGTTCTACGGATTCAGTATGATGTTTTGTGTAGTTACAAATTGAATCGGCATAACCGATAATAAATAAAGCATAACTTTCTTTGGATATAAAAGAAGTAAGCTTTGCCATCTGGCTTGGTTCCTTCGTTCCTGTCCGAAAACAAAACTCAGCAGTTTCAAATTTTTAAAAATCAAACATATGAAGATGTAAAGATACGTTTTTGATACGTTTTTATAGGTTTTTCTCGCCCTTTTCTTTTTCTTTTCATGGCTGCTGGCTGATCTACAAATGGCAATGACAGTATTTTCTCTGCCTTATACGCTGTCACCGTAATTTCATTGGAATGAAAAGTTGGAAATCGATTTCACCTGTTTTCTGAAACTTGTAGACAAGTGAGGCAAAGACGCGATAATTACAAATCAATGCATCTGATTGATCTCGTCTCATTCCATATCCTCGCCTAGCTTTCACAGTAGATTCTTCGTTACTAAAATCAATCTTTGAATAGAAAAAAAATAATAATTAAATCATCAAGGACCTTTCCTAACATTTTCATATAGAAGTTGAAGTGAAAATTACCAGTAGGCCTATAAAAGATAAAACCCCCCATTTTATAAGATCATCAAAATACAGAGCTTGCAGAATACAAACGTGAAAATTGTATCCAGTACAGTAGATCTACTTATTTCTTCAAATTAAGGCTTTAAGAGTATTTGAAACACGGGACGAATCTCTTAACTGAATTGCCAAATTGTGTGTTATGCCCTACTGTAGGCCCTACCCTCCCTTATATTAGAAAAGCTCCACCTGAAGCAAGATGCATGTAGACATTGCTGTTACCTTCATTAAGGCATAACTATGGCTATTGTACCACGATCATTGAACTGGGCCCTCTAATTTAGGGTGCCCAAGGGTGAGTTTTGGATTTTTGCACTTCCGGAAACTTACAGTTGTTATATTTCCAAAATTATAATTAAGTTGAATATTTTTAGGATAAAATGTTTGACATCACATAAAATGATTTGGTGGCTATTATTGTCGGTGGTTAAACACTTTAAATACTTTAAACATGTTAAACAACCATAAAATTGAAAATCTCCAAGAAGAGTAGGGGAGACCGAGGCAAAATGGTACGCAGGGCAAAATGAAACTATAAAACTTTTTTATTTAGATATGCCCTTGACTCAGTGTTGTGATGGTAAATAATTTACATAGGCTAATGTAGTTCTAGCTTCCATAACTTAATTGGTCTTTTTATTGTGTCAGTTGACCATATAATGAGAAATAGGAGTACTAGCGTCAAAGACCTTGAAACCCTCGCTGTAGGGGGCCCCTAGCCTAATTAATTTGGCGTTTCAGTGTGACCCCTTTCACAGATCTGATATTTTATAACTGCCACACCTCTAGAAGGTGAACAACTACAAAATATCAGCCTATAAATTCGGTTTGCCTTCAAGTCGAAATAATTAGACTAGGGGGCCCCAAGGAAGGCGCACCATCCTCTCCGCTCTTTTAAAAGCGGTGTTAACAAGTTAAGGTGTGTGGTTTAAACACTATCTTTTTTATATTGGTCAGAAGCTCTTTGTCACAGTCATTATCATTAAGAAGTACTGTAGTAGAACTGATCTCAAAAGAAAAGAGAAAAAAGTTTTAAAAACTTACCTGCATGAAGAATTTTTTGTCTGGCCTTGTTATCAGTAATGTACATAGCATCCAAATCTTCTTCTACCAAGTACGGAAGGTCATCTTCTGAATCAAACCCCTTTGCCATGAACATTTCTAAATGTTCAGATAAATCGAGCCTAGAGAGAAAGTCCTGCACACCATCCATCGTCCCTCTGTCATCTGTCATGCAGGTTGACATATTGAAATAAGGTAAATCCAAATGTAGCACCATTGGCTGAGAAAATTCAATCAAGCCAATCAAATTACAAACATGTACTATTTGTTTTCATACGAGGGTATTCTCGATATCTAATTATAGATTTAGTCTGGTTATAGTATTTTAAAGGAAAAAGAAACCAAAGACAGAAATACATCGCGCAACAATAAATTAATACATCAATATATGAAATAAGCTGAACTCTCCATTCCATTTCATCTTTTATCTATCGCTGGTCATTTCTAATTATCTTTCAGCAAAAACTGGCTTGGCAAATTTCGAAGTTTCTCCATTTGTACCGAATACATCTCTGCTAACTTGTGACAAAGCGCTGGTAAACGGAAATTCTATGGGCATAAACTGGCGTGTGACAAATTAGCTGAGTATGAGTAGTTTAAATGAAGAAATCTTAGGAAATGGCAAAGTATTGTATAAACTAACGTTAAGTTTTTGTGATCGACAGACAAAGCCATCCCTATGTATCGCATTTTCTCTGAAAGGGCGACACAAAAAATAAATGCACTGATAGAATAATGTTAAATCATGTGTAGCAGGGATGCCTTTTTCTTTACTTTACACAACTAAGTCCAGTTACTGTGGTACATGGTGATCTCTTGCTTTATATCTTTACACGGTATAACCAGTTCTTTGCTTTCCATTCCGTAAATGTTCATGCACAGTCCCAGGTAAATCTTTTTTCTGTTAAAGGCCTCTTGTCCCTATTTGGTTCTTTTTGCGGTGTAAACTGGACCCTAGACTTCTTTTTGAACTATATTTTGGATTAAGAATGTTATTCTCTTGTTTCACGTATAATGCATTGTCCACAGTATTTATCTTTCTGCGTTTTAGGTGATAGATATACTCTGTAGAATTTGATTCAATCGGATGGTAAAAACTAGTATACTAGGCCTTTAATTTAGCAGACGTAAAGTCTTTTTCTCTTTTCTTGATTTTCATGCCTTTTTGAATTTTAGTGACAGTTATTGAAACAGGGTTGTTCAATGGTTTCATCTGTTTTATCCCTGTGTCTTACAAGGTAAATCTAATACATAAATTGTATTATGCGTGTTTTTTGTGAACAACCCTTCTACCACATATTTTGAGCGGGAAGTTTTGGCTAAAAGCTGAGCCTCCTTGTACAAAGGGGCCGTCTGCAGACGTCTAAGGTAACGTTTACCTTTTGTCAATGACTGGTCCTTTCCCATTCTCTCCCTCTTTTTTTTTTGTCTACTCGTATTTGTTACTTTTAGTCACTAAATCAAATAATTAGAGTTGTGATATGAATAACTCTCTGACTCTGACTTGTTTGTGTTATGGACGTTAAAATAATTGTCAATGAACCTGGGTTTTCTGTGCCTTCATCCGTCTGTTCATTCTATTCCTTGTCATGTAACATGCAATATCGTTGAAACAAATACTGCACAACATTTCTAACATGTACTTCGATTTAAAAAACCAAAGTTAAGGATGATTTTGGTACATTTCCGCCGGTATGATAGCTTCCATGGTAAAATAAGAGCTACTTGTAATTGTAATCCTGTGACTTTAATAGGTTGATAAGTTTTCATCATTTTATCTTATCAAAATTTTACTTAAAGATGTTCTCCAAAACCACAAGGCATAGAGCTTATGTTTAGTATGTAATATTGTCCAATGGACACCCGCCAAGTTTGTTCAGTTAAATCATGCCCCCCTCCCCCTCCCCGGTCAAAATTGACCACGCCCTGTGAGTCACTTGTCGGAGTATAGAGTTTTAAAAAAAAACTTTAAAAATCTTCTTGTTTAAAACTGTATGGCCTAGAACATATGTCTGGTGGTCATCTATAAAGTTTGTTCAAACTTGCATTTGACGGAGAATGGTCTTTGTAAACCTTTAAAGAACTTTAACCCCAAAAAGGCTGCAGGACCTTACACTTTCAACTTCAAGTCAATAATGTTTAAAAAGTGTGCTCCATACATAGCACATATCCTTACTGCTTTCTTTAATAAATCCTTTTCAACTGGTGTTATCCCAGCCTATTGAAAAGAGGCGTACGTATCTCTAATCTTCAAGGAAGGGGAAAGGTTTCTTGCTTAAAATTATAGACCTTTCTCCTTGATGTGCATTGCTTGTATGTTCTATAAATGTAAGCGTTTTAATCAGGTGAAAGGATGTACTTCATGTAGCTCATTGCTTTCAGTGGAAAAAACATGAAGTCCATGTGTAATGGGGAATATTTTCGTGTTAAACATCCAAAGCCAACATATTGTTTGAAGTGGTTAGTGGATTTTTTTCTCAGTACCTACTCATATATTTCAGCTAACCGTATCTGGTTTAGTTTTGAACGAGAACATGCTGGTTAAAAGTTATTGATTGGATGCCCTTCTTAGGGTCAAAACGGTCTGGCGTTTCTGAAAATTGTATCACTTAATTACTATGAGAGCAATTGGAAGTCTCTCTGGGTGTGTTCGGCTTTTGTAGTATTCTTATATATTTTAACATCTATGATACTTTAAACGTAAATGTAGAGGCTTAATATCATATTATCTTTGATTAAAGACACATGTCATTTAGTCCGGGACAGTTTTAATCTAATTTCTTGTGGTATCTTGCTAAACATTGGCACCGTTTTTGCATTGGTTTGGCGGAGACTTAGGGGGTGTATATGTCTTGTTAATCTGTTTGGGACTTCTTGATAACTTGGGTGGGAGATGCTGGCCTACAAGATTGTAGTATATGTTTTGTAAAACATAACTAATTTGGAGGCTTGACGCCTATTTTCAAGGGTGCTCCAGTCAAGGGTGTTCTGCAGGTCTGTCACACTGGTATAGAGAATGATATTATATTCTATCCTTTTTAAAAATCCAGATTTAAAAGAAAATTCGATTTGGTATTTGTAATGAGCCTTCAAAGTAACTAGCTACGTGTTTGTATCCTATACAGATGTGCATAATTCTCTTTTTGTTACTTTTCGTTAGTTTAAATGGAAACCAATGCAAACCAGTCAATAAACAAGATGGCGTGCAAAGATACAACTCCGGAGAAAGTGGCACTGATCACAGGAATAACTGGCCAGGTGAGACGTTCTGCGCGATTTACACAATCTTAAATTTGATTTTCAAACTGCTTTCTTGGAATTGAATGTTCTTCATTCTCTGTTATCTTGATAGAGTACATATTTTATGTATTATGCGGTACGTGGCAGAATAAATTTCGATAACAACCCACTTCGGACCGACGACATTTCGAACCATCACTTCGGACCACATTTTATATACAGGTGTTTGGCACAGACCTAGGATAATAAAAAATGAATTTTTGAAGGAACCCCCACTTCATATATATAATATATAGAAAAGGTAAATAACTCCCAAATCAGAGCATTCCGACACACTCACTTCTATTTAATACAAGTTTAATATTTCGAAATAAATCAAGCTGACATCAGTAGCAGGGTCATTTACCTTCACAAAAATGCCCTTAACTATGTCCTGGCATAAGGCATCAATCCCTTGCAGCGAAAAGTTTCAAGAATAACTTTAAAAACCACTTAGTCAGATTTGTAGACATTTGTCGAATGCCAGATTTTCGTCAATAATCAACAGATTTATCATGATCGGCTCGGTACTCATTGATAAACTTATTGCCAGTTGATGAAAATAATTACTAAAGAGCCATTTATATTCATTCGGGAGAACAATACCTATTCACAGGCACTAAAACAGTTTACATTTTCGCCTGACTCCAGACCTGTTTACTACTACGGATTCGCCGTTTTTCTACGTTTTTTACAGTAAAAATACGCTCTACGGATTGACATTGAAAAACTACGGATTCTGATGTATAATCAGTCATTTTCGTTTTTTAAAGCGTATTTCTGTTTCTTGCGTTTGGCGTATTGTATTTAGACAGTAATCGTGATCTTCGGCCCATGATAATAAAAAACCTTGAATAAAAAAAAAAAATAAGACAACAAGCCTCTTGGGAACAGGATTAGTTCCAGAGGCCCGAATGTTCACGCAATATGGCAGAAAAACGCCGTCTGCCCGATGATGAAAAAGAAACGGTTGGAATTAAAAAAGCGAAAAAACAAACTAACAATCAGAAGTATACTGGTTTCTTTCAATTAATCGGACAGAAACGGGACCTTTTTCTAAATAATTCTGCCAATATTGCAGATAGAAACACGAAATTTTCACACAATGAACTTCGGTCTCATCTGTCGCATCCAGTATACTTTGAGATGGTCACAAAATATGTTTTCTTGTTCAATTCGGGTAATACAATAACCAAGAAACGTCCCGAAATATGCAACCCCCGTTCAATCATCCGGACAATTGTTTATTTAAGTGTAAAAAGTCTGTTATTCATCGATTGTTTTCTTTCTGGGTTGATGTTTCAATATGCTCTGTAAGGCTCAAAGTAAACAAGGCTTCTCGGGAAAAACAACTGGTAGACATTAGTAGCATAAGTCCTGAACCGAGGTCCGTCATGGTTCATTGATTTAGGTCTACGTGTACTAAATGTGTAATTTATGCTTTCAGTATCAATTTCAAAACTATCTACTTTTTCAAATTTAAGTTTTTCTTTTATGATTCGCAAGGCCTTCTCCATTCCCAACTGTTAAAAGTCTATTGAAACTAATGTTGAACGGACCGCAAGATCGCCAACCATTTGCGCAGGTGCGCATTTGCATTGAAAAATTAAGCCCCCACCCCGTGACAATGGCCATGCAATCAAAAATAAGGCAAGTGCGGTACATATATATAAATTATTAATGCTGTTCACCTTACGATAATTGACCCCCCACAATCAGAAGTTATAATGAAGTTGATACATTAAGATTTATGGAAGGATAACTGTTTAATTACGTGCAACCGAAATTGTCCGGATGATTGAACGTCCGGTTAACATGTGGGAACCAGTAAGAAGTATAAAAGATTTATGGAAATGTCCCCGACCCCCCCCCAAGGGGAATTATGTGCATTGTTCAACTTGCAATGCTGATTTCATGTGTGCACACGGAGGTCGCAACGACTGTAAGAGACATGTTATATGCAGTATACACTTGGTGAAATCTTTAGATTTCATATTGTATTACAAGGGCAGTGTGTACAAGGTGGAATCTTTAGTTTTCATGTATAGAAGGACAATGGGCCTAATAGGTAAAATCTGTACAAATGAACATGATTTACAGATGAAATTTTCTTAACTTACATGTATTGCTCTGTTGAATACTGCACATACAGTATAGTGTAATGGTGATAAATGACTCAGTAATACAGTTTTAATGCTTATTATATCTGTGAAAGTGAAAACTACTGACAGCAGCCCAAAACTACTGAGAGTAGCTGTCCAAACTACTGAAAGACTCTAAATAGGGTAAACAGGTCTGTGACTCTCTCCTTTCATCATACATCAGCTATATTGGACGGAACTACTTTTCTACAGGCCTTGACAATCCAATTAACTTGGCAATCAGGACTTTTTTGCCTTCTTTAGCAGATCCCAATATTCGGCTACTTCACATTTGGAAATAATTTATTTTTTTCACAATTGGAGGTCTAAAAATTCACAAAATGCATGGAATTTCACAATCTTACAAAAGAAAGTCTGAGTGAATTCTTTACACTGCAAGAAATTTGGTTCCAGTTTTCGTATAAAGAAGTTCACATAATTTAATCTAATTAAACTTTGGGTTGTAGTTACTTCCCCTTACAGATAGGTAGGTATTCAAAAGGGAACTGCGGCAGGGAGTACCTGTTTGGTTAGAACAATGTTCCAAGAATCGCACTGAGATGAATGATTCAAAAAATAAACAAGAGACTGTTTTAACAAAAACTGGCAGTAACAAGGTAGATTTTTTATTTAAAACAAGCTTCAAGGGTCATAAAGGCAAAACTGTTAAGTACAGGTATATTATGATATACAGAATTAGCAGTAAATGGTGACAACACTTGCTCAATCAACATTTCAGCATGTCAGTTGTGTTTGAGCACCATTGTACACATGTAGCAATTCCTTTTTTAGCTCGACTTTTCGAAGAAAAGGGGAGCTATCCTACTCGCCCTGGCGTCGGCATTGGTGTGACACCTTGGTTAAGTTTTTCGTACCACCCCACTTTATTTCAAAAGTATTAGAGGTATGGCTTTGAAACTTACCATACTTGTTACCATCATAACCTATATCTACAGACAAGAGTACACAACTCTGTCAAGGTTTTTGACAGAATTATGGCCCTTTTTTGACTTAGAAAGTGTATTGAGCTTGGTTAAGTTTTTCGTACCACCTCACTTTATTTCAAAACCATTGGAGATACTGCTTTGAAACTAACCATACTTGTTTACCATCATGACCTACATCAACAGACAAGAGTACATAACTCTGTCAAGGTTTTTGACAGAATTATGCCCCTTTTTACTTAGAAAATACATTGAATTTGGGTAAAATCCACTTATTGCCTTAACCCTTTGAGATATTGCTTTGAAACTTTGAATGCTTGTTTACATCATTACCCACATCTGCAGGCAAGAGAAGGTAACTCTGTCAGGGATTTGTTTTAAAAATTAAGGCCCTTTATCGACTTAGAATCTTGGTTAAGTTTTTCGTACCAGTCCACTTTTTGACTAAACTGTTTGAGATATTAATTTGAAAGTTGGTATACTTGTAAACCATCATGATCCCAAAACATGGGCAGGAGAAGGTAATTCTGTCGTGTATTTTATTTGAATTATGGCTCTTTTTGACTTAGAAATTCAGTTAAAATTTTCACTCTTGTCCACTTGTTGACTTAACCATTTGAGATATTACTTTGAAAGTTGGAGTACTTATGTACCATCATGAGACCTATCTGTAAGCAAGAGAAGATAACTGTGAAAATGTTTCTTGATTTGTACTTAGAAATTCCAAGCTGAAGTCTTGTGTGCAACTGGCACTGTCATGCACATATATCATTAACCACTTGAAGTATTAATCTACAACTTTGCTGTAGTATTCAGGGATATCAAACATTTAAGTTTGATAACTCTTGACTTAATATCTTGCTACTTGTGGCCCTTGTTTATACAGATCCTTGTTTTGCCTTTAACTGTCAAAGTTTTGTTTTATTGGCAAACACTAAAAAAGTCGAGCGCGCTGTCCTACTGACAGCTCTTGTTTATTTAAATCTAATGCCTTTCATAAATTTTGTTAGATAGTAACACAAATTAAATTTCACAATTGGCAAATGATGACGCGCTATATTTTTTACAATTTGGGTCCCAGCGCGCTAATTTTTCACAAAATTCAATAGGCTAGGGAGTCTTCACAATTTTTGATGAAAAAGCTCTGGCAATATTCCGTCACTGGATATACAATGTACATAAGGCGTATGAATACAGTTCACTATCGGAGATGTGTTTCAACTGGCGTAAATTTGACATGGTCGATGTGTGATGAGAGGTCCGGAGAGAGCAATTTTTTAGTTTATTGATCCATATGCAGGATTTTTCATGTACATGTTTCAAATATATGCGCAATCTTTGAAAAAATAGGGTGAATCGCACATCCTAGAATAGACACTGTAAAATAATATGCAGAATTAAGTGTTTCCCTGAACCATTACTACTGGAATATTTAACTAATTTTTAAAATTTGCTTTTTCTAGTGTAAATTAATATGCGAGAAATTGTCAAATATATGTCCTTAGAAATGCATGATTTTGTGCTTCAAAAAATTCTCCGACAAGTTCATCCAAAAACCCGGCACCTCAGCGGAATGGATGAGTACAAGTGAAATCATACCTGAATTATTAAATTATGATATGTATTATATAGGAATCTATATTGGGGTGTAACTATGCTACTTATTAAAAGTCAACTAAATTCAGCACCAATTAAAGATCATTGAGAATAAATCCAAATCTGTGTTGGCTAAAATATCAATTAATGGTCATTAAGATAATTATAATACAAGCCACAAAGGATTGAGTTAATGCTGGGAGATTTTTGCAAATTCAACAAAATACTGTGAGAAATGAAATTAAATCCGTGTATCTGATTTTATTTTCTATGACTTCGTGTTTGGCACTGTTTGCCCTACATTTAGTCTTTATTTACTACATTTTATGACGTCATGTGCGCAAACAGGTCTATAGAGTCTTGCTCTATCAAGATCTAGAGTGATACATAGATTATAGAATAGCCTGTCAGAGGTTTATGGCAAAAAGACAGGGAACATTTAAAAAATTTAGATATTTTCATTGGACAAAAATGTAGGGTAAACACTAATTTATTTTTTATTATGCATAAAACTCATTTAAAAACGTCTAAATGAGATACACACAAAAGTATACAGTAGTGTCGAAACGGATGAACCATATGGCAAGTTAAGGAAAAAACAAAACATGTTTATTAGGACAGGTGTAACAGACATTCTTAAATAAAATTGTTCACATCCATACCTACGATTCAACCAGCCTTTTACTATTTAAATAGGTCATTTATTATATGTTATGACAATAAAAATAAATAATTTAATGTAATGACATGACTGTGTATGTTTTTATGATATATATATATACATGGACTGTGTTTTTATCTTTTAATATATTTAACTTTTTTCCGGCACATGTTTTTGAATTTTTCACATATATATCCCACTCAGTATTTTTTTCAAGGGTATACTTACCCCCAGGACACAAAAAGAAGGGGTAAATCTCGATTTTTGGGGGTATGAAAATTATATGATAGACAAGAGGCGACCGTTTAAAATTTTTACAACCCGCGGCAACCACTTGTTATAAAACCGTTTCAAGAAATTTTCCGACTTTTAACACTACTCGTAGTTGTTTCAGTACTTGTGGATGGTAACTCTTCACTTTGTTGTTGGGCATCATTTATTTTATTCGCCGTGAAGCAAAACACAATGGTTTGTCTGCATCCTTTTTGCAGACGAAGCCCAGATCATTAGATTGGTCACACTTTTAAAGTGCTAATATAAATTCCCAGAGCATTCAAATATGAAACCGTCTACATTTCATGACGTAAATCACCAGCAGTTATGCCGACCGATTGGCTGAGAAAGTAGAATTTCCATGATCTATTTTTAAATATTTTTTTTTTTTTTTTTTTTTTTTTTTTTTTTTTTTTTTTTTTTTTTTTTTTTTTTATTTTTTTTTTTTTTTTTTTTTTTTTTTTTATTTTTTTTTAAAAAAAAAAAAAAAAAAAAAATTTTTTTTTTTTTTTTTATAAAAAATAATTAAAAAAAAAAAAAAAAAAAAAAAAAAAAAAAATTTTTTAATAAAAAAAAAAAATAAAAAAAAAAAAAAAAAAAAAAAAAATTAAAAAAAAAAAAAATTTAAAAAAAAAAAAAAAAAAAAAAAAAAAAAAAAAAAAAAAAAAATAAAAAAAAAAAAAAAAAAAAAAAAAAAAACCAAAAAAAAAAAAAAAAAACCAAAAAAAAAAAAAAAAAAAAAAAAAAACAAAAAAAAAAAAAAAAAAAAAAAAAAAAAAAAAAAAAAAAAAAAAAAAAAAAAAAAAAAAAAAAAAAAAAAAAAAAAAAAAAACAAAAAACACACAAAAAAAAAAAAAAAAAAAAAAAAAAAAAAAAAAAAAAAAAAAAAAAAAAAAAAAAAAAAAAAAAAAATTAAAACATACTGAGGGATTCCAGCTGAACCTATTCCGTCCTCGGCATTTTCGTTAAAGTTTTGCCTGCAAGAGATCTCGCACATGGTGAAAATTATTTGCGCGATATTTATTTTTTTGCATGAAAATGAATGTAGTGGATGATGTTTAGATGCGCTGGACGCGAGAGAAAAAGCACTGGTCTCAAATAAACATCATGAAAACTAGTCACATTCTATGTGGTGATGAAGTTTGGGTCAAGTTCGCAACTGGTTAAAAATGGGATCATGAAAATAATATGGTCAGACTCTTTGTCTAGATAATCTCTAGGCCCTCCTTGCCAATATGATCATGATTTAGACTGTAGCTGTTCACAAATAAATCCTGAAGGCAGAACATGGACTTCAAATAGTACAATGGAGTGGACAGTCTAAATGAAGGATGGACAAGTCATATATTTAGAAATTTATGCATGATAAGACAAGTGCTTATTGTATAGTATTCTTGTATACAGCATAAATGTTTCAGTACTATAGAAATAAATAAATCTGTGAGTATTTCAGTCTAATGCCTTAGTCTTAGAAAATGTAATTTTCAGCTAACTTATAAGTTTAAATTGCTTTCAGTTTTTATCGTACGTTAAGTATATTCTTGTATTAATGTTTGATATGCTTCAGTTGTATTGAATCATGCTGTATTATGACAAAATACACGTACACAGATAGGTGATTTTTGGTAAATAGTGTTCCACCCACCCAATATTTTGATGAGTTTTTAGAAATTAATGACCCATATTTTCTGGTTTTATGATGAATTATTCACTGATTCATTACAAATTGTAGCTTGAATGTAAAATTTGAGAAGTATGTGACTTCGTACATTATGTATGTTTAAGTTGTGCTCAATATTGAAAACATCAGTGGGATACAAAAAAGCAGAAATGTTAAAAAATTTAGAAAAAAAGTTAGACAGAAGTGAAGTTTAAAAAAAACATCTGAAAGAAACCAGACTAGAGAAAATAAAATAAGGAAATTAATGTTTAAAAATAATAAAAATTTTAAGATATTTATTTTGTGGTGATTAGCTTACAGGCTCAGGGTTAAGCTTCTGACTGTAAATGCAGTTCCTACTGTTTTCTATATAAAATTGCTGAAGTAGAGCATGAGTTCCAATCTTTCATGCTTTGAAAATCTATCCATATATATACAAAACTACAAAATAATTCGCCCTATGCACATTTCGACCCACGCTTTAGGTAAGGTTCAGCGTAAATCACGAAGGTCAAAAGTTGTTTTTAGGGGAGTTAATCTATAGCCCCCAGGCCTTCAGCGCTCACAGTGCTTTGATTATCCATTAGTAGACATGCAAGAATACCCCCACACAAGCCATACAAATCTGTTATATGTATTATAGTCAGGACTAGACTTCAGAAAAAAGAAATCTTGCTTGAAAATGGCGTTTAAACACAGAAAAATTGCACTTTGCATTACTAGGGACTACAGCATTGTATAATTATGTGCTTTTTGGGTCCACCTTCCTCGTTAGAGGCTTAAAGCCGTACGACCCGAACTACAACATTTGAGTACACTGGCGAATATATACTACATTGTGTATAATATTTTTGCAGTCATTAAGGGAAACTACTCTGTCAATCTTATTTAATTAGTGAGGGCAAGTTTCTTCCCATTAATCGCTTACATTAATTTTATGTTTACTGTAGCTGCTAATAACTTGCAATACTCATTAACTACACTTAGATGTTAAGATTTACTGGTTAGCGTTATGTATACTCTTTTATTTCCTTTAAAGGTCCACTACTAAGCGAAAATTAAGTGACAGTTATTTCAATGGCAAGTACATTACCTTATGCAAGACACTAAATAATGAAGATTGTCAGGTTAAATTTGGAACACGAAGAAAAGTATGTGTATTATGTTGAAATCTCAGTGATTCGACAAAATGACTACCCAGGTCTTTTTAACTTTCTTCATAATGCATAGAAAAATAATTGTACATGTACTGTGCTTTAATTAGAATTTCTACATCCAATAATTTTATATTAAAAATAACTTATTTTTGTGTTTTATAAAGTATATTTGAATTTTTGCTTTCGTTAGTATTTGACCTTTAAGATACATTTAAGAAAATATTCATACTTTCAAAAAAACATGATACGTATCCTGTAATGACTGTATAGATCCGAGGTGTATGAAACTTAATTACAAAATGCTTTTCCTCCAAATATCTGGTTGATTTTCTGCCGCCAAAGGCTGACAGAAATTGTGAGGTTTTACTGTACAAAATAGCCGACTGCCTGATATGACAAATCAGTTGAATTTTGATAATACTGTCAAGTACCATTATAAAGGTCTATGACTTTGTATACTAATTAAAAGCTGTATTTTCAAGACACAGCTGTGTTTAATATCTCAGAAAATATTTGAGCCAGTGTAACTGTACAATGTACATGTATATATATTCATTCACATTAATAATTTTGCAAAAACCTTGTTGCTTGAATTTGTAGGAGCAGTCTTCTTTCTGATTTCAAAGTGACTACCTATGCATGTCTATCAATACCATAGGTATCACGCATACAGCTATTTACAAAATACACCAATTTCTTAGTGTTGATTCATGCATGTAGAATAGCGATTAAAATTTTGAACAAGTATTTATGACAGTCAAACTGTAATTACCGGTACCCAAAATCAGTTCAGATTTTATGACAAAAAGAAACCTTGAACATAATTACAACTGCCTGTTGAATTTGACATGGTTTAAGGACAACAGACTTACTGTATGTTGATTTTATGAACAAAATAATAACGTAATAAAACATCAAATTCTAACTGACAATTAATACTCTGTTATTCAAAGGATATTGCACAAAGCTGGAAAATATCAGATACATAAAAAGAAAAGAGAAACTGATTGGATATAGTGTTGTCAGCATTGTTATCAGTGGATTTTATATTATATATATTGACCAGAAAGGGAAAGAAACAAACAGAAGAGCAGCCACGTCATAAAGTTGATTGTATTGGTGTACAGAATTTTAAGTCGCTTAAGAGTATCTTCGTCTACTTTACAATTGTAGTGTGATAACTATTATATACGTGTCATATTATATACTAAGATGGAAGTAGAAAATAGTTTAGATCATACGGACAGCGGGGATGACAGGAAAATTGCATTGATAACAGGACTCACTGGCCAGGTATTCTAAGTTTATAAAATTTGATAATAGTGTGTTACATGTACATTAATAATTATGCTTTGATATTTTATATTTTATATATATTTGATTAGATAGGCATATATGTAAGGTTTAACTAGTACTGTACCCTAAACTAGGGTACAAACATTTCTCAAAGTGTAGGCAAATAATTTGCCAGAATTATAACATATTTACTGCAAAGTATAAGAACTGAGGTTGATTGACCACTTTCAACCATTAAAGTTATTTTTAAGGAAGAATGGTTTACAGTTATATATTATTCAAAGCCTATATACAGCAGCCTAAGCATGTTTATTAATTTTAACTGTAAAAGAAATATCAACTTAAATATTGAATGGTACTGATGGACAAACTTATTTCAGGAATATAGGAGGATAAGTGTTGTACTTAAAAGAATTTTATGATCCTGAATTTGCCCGTCTTTCATATTAGACAGTGCCATTAATTGTTCCATGGCTGAATGCTCAGTCTGACAGGAATTTACTCACTGAATAGCAGACATTGTAGATCACAGTCAGGCTTCCTGAATGTTCAGGAATGGTCTGCATTGCTTGCACATATGTGCAATAAACTAACAGTTAATAAGCCCCTTTTGATACATTGTTGATTGGTCTGTTTTGTGGTAGGTTGAAGTACGTTATAAACCAAATGGTTTCTAGGAGTACTTTAAATCTAAAACATTTCGGCTTATCTTTTCAAGCTTCACATGATGGTTGCTTAGGACGGATGGTTGACTTTGAGATCACCCAGGTGAAGCCTAAGGTTATATCATAGTCATCTTCATCATAATTTTTGCAAAATTAGAAGCTTAGATCTTGTTGTATAAGTTTTAAACCATTACAATGTTATTTGAATAAAAAGTGAGCCTTTGGCTTATGATCATTGGACGTAAGCATTCACTCTGGAGTCTATATGACCGTTAGAGATTTGTGGGTGGCTCAATATGCGACCCAAATACACCTGTCAATATGTATTAAAATATTGACGTGTTATTATGCATATCCCATTTTTGACTTGTCAGCCTACCGTGATACACTTTAGTTTTATCTTTATATGTATCAGAAATTGGGTGGATAAATGTAATTGAGGCGTTAACATAGAAAAACATATGAATAGATTTGTAAAAGCACACTCTAAAGTTTGATATATTTATTCATTTTGAATAGAAGAGTCACTGTACGTAATTATTCAGTTGCTTTGTATTTACTGTAAGATGCCACGCCAGACTTGCGTAAATTTCTTTCAGGGTTTACTGCCACACCCTATAAATGTAGTTTATTTTGAAATATATATTCTGAATAATAAATGATATTTTTGTTATGTTATGAGTATAGAACATGATGAATCGCATTTAATGAAATGATCCGAGGGCCTGAGATGCAGCAGATCCATTCAGTGAAAAGTATACTCAACCCTGAATGGGTCTCTGTGCCTTATATATACTACCCTAATCCCCATCACATGTACATGGGTTTTAAATTTGCATATTATCATCATATGCGACCAAACATTTTCACTACGTTCACCGATCATTACACTACTTCCCCCCCCGAGAAGCCGCCCGAGTCTTGGCCTGGGAACTTCATGGGTAAGGCAACTCCTGTCTGGCAGTTGTCTTCATCCCACCTGCCACCATTTCTAAGCCGAAGGCAAGATGGCAGATCCATTGTGAAAAGTATACTCAACCCAGAATGGGTCTCTGTGTGCCGTATATATACTACCTAATCCCCATCACATGTACATGGGTTTTAAATTTGCATATTATCATCATATGAGACCGAACGTTTTCACTATGTTCACCGATCGTTACAGTATACTCTGTCCTCAGATTGTTACAGCCAACCCTGTGAGGAAAGTGCAAGATACAGAAAGCATCCCAATTCCAAAGACACCCCTGGTTCTTTTACATGCCATGTGTATACATTGTAGCACCCATTACATAATGGGACCTCGGTTTTAAGTCTCATCCGAAAGACTGTTAGTAATTTTAGTTGGTTGGCTCCAGGAATCAAACCCACAACCCCAAGATTACAAGTCTTGTGCTCTACCTATTGAGCTAATCGGGCTGACTAGGTTTAAGTATCAACACTGCTTGGGTCATGATGTTTTGGGGCATTATAATTTTTACCAAGTTGTCAGAACAGCACATTGTGGCCATGCTACCTGTATTTGTAAACTTTCAGGAAATAGGTACTTTTACCTTTGTGTAATCATCACCATGAAACCTGATCAGAATGTTATTGGCATAATTTATCTTAGTCAAATTTCTTAACCAATCAGAATGGTTTATTGTATGGAATTAGTGCTTGTCACAAATAAGCCACAGCACCATAAAAATATAAAATGTATGGTATTTCAATGCTGCAGCATGACTGTGTGAAAGGAAATCTTACATATTCAAACTTAGAGGGGTGAGAAGCTGTCTTAAATCTAGTGTTAGTAACTTGTTAGCCTCTGAATTGAAGCATAACTCCTCATATAAAATTGCATGAACTTGTGTTTTAGGGAAATGTCCAGATATATTCTCTGTTGGCTGCATGTTTAAATTTAATAACAATATATATAATTTGTTCTTTTCAGGATGGTTCATATTTAGCAGAGTTACTCATCAAGAAAGGTTATAAGGTAGGAATTTTAAATCCTTACTTTTTTCCCACTCTAGAATGCCATAGGTAAATTATATTAAAAGTAACAGTCAACATTATATTGGTAATATTGTTTGATTTGTTTCATGACATATACACAATGTGAAGACAATGTATATACCAGGATGTTGCCAGATCTTTTACATATAGTTATATGAATATGAATATCTTATTTGGTTAGGTTCATATAATTTAGTAGATACAAGTTACAGGTGACAGAACAAGTGGTTCCAGTCTGTTCTAGGTGACAGAGTGTTCTAGGTGACAGAATGGTCCCTACCAGTTCTAGGTGACAGAGTTTTTCCCGTCTGTTCTAGGTGACAGGGTGTTCCAGGTGTCAGAGTGGTTCTAGTCTGTTCTAGTTGACAGAGTGTTCTAGGTGACAGAGTGGTTCCAGTCTGTTTAAGGTGACAAAGTGTTCTAGGAAACAGAGTGGTTCCAGTCTGTTCAAGGTGACAGAGTGTTCTAGCTAACAGAGTGGTTCCAGTCTGTTCAATGTGACAGAGTGTTCTAGGTGACAGAGTGGTTCCAGCCTATTCAAGGTGACAGAGTGGTTCCAGACTGTTCTAGGTGACAGAGTGTTCTAGGTGTCAGAAAGGTCTCAACCAGTTCTAGGTGAAAGAGTTGTTCACATCTGTTCATGGTGACAGAGTGTTCTAGGTGTCAGAGTGGTTCCAGCCTGTTCAAGGTGACAGAGTGGTTCCAGCCTATTCTAGGTGACAGAGTGGTTCCAGCCTATTCTAGGTGACAGGGTGTTCAGGGTGACAAAATGTTCTAGGTGACAGAGTGGTTCCAGCCTGTTCTAGGTGACAAAGTGTTCTAGGTGACAGAGTGGTTCCAGTCTGTTCAAGGTGACCGAGTGTTCTAGGTGAGAGAGTGGTTCCAGTCTGCTCTAGGTGACAGAGTGTTCTAGGTGACAGAGTGATTCCCGTCTGTTCTAGTTGACAGAGCAATTCCTATCTGTTCTAGGTGGCAGAATGGTTCCAGCCAATTCTAGGTGACAGAGTGGTTCCAGTCTGTTCTAGGTGACAGAGTGTTCTAGGTGACAGAATGGTCCCAACCAGTTCTAGGTGACAGAGTTTTTCCCGTCTGTTCTTGGTGACAGAGTGTTCTAGGTGACAGAATGGTTCCAGTCTGTTCAAGGTTACAGAGTGTTCTAGGTGACAGAGTGGTTCCAGCCTATTCTAGGCGACAGAGTGGTTCAAGACTGTTCTAGGTGACAGAATGGTCCCAACCAGTTCTAGGTGACAGAGTTGTTCCCGTCTGTTCTAGTTAACAGAGTGTTCTAGGTGTCAGAGTGGTTCCACACTGTTCTAGGTGACAAAGTGTTCAAGGTGACAAAGTGGTTCCAGCCTATTCTAGGTGACAGAGTGTTCTAGGTGACAAAGTGTTCTAGGTGACAAAGTGGTTCCAGACTGTTCAAGATGACCGAGTGTTCTAGGTGACAGAATGGTCCCAGTCTGTTCTAGGTGACAGTCTGTTCTAGGTGACAGAATGGTTCCAGACTGTTCTTAGGTGACAGAGTGTTCTAGTTGACAGAATAGTCCCAGTCTGTTCAAGGTGACAAAGTGTTCTAGGTGACAGAGTGATTCCAGACTGTTCTAGGTGACAGTCTGTTCTAGGTGACAGAGTGGTTCCAGACTGTTCTAGGTGACAGAGTGTTCTATTTGACAGAATGGTCCCAGTCTGTTCAAGGTGACAGAGTGTTCTAGGTGACAGAGTGTTTCCAGACTGTTCTAGGTGACAGAGTGTTCTAGTTGACAGAATGGTCCAAGTCAGAGTGAGTGTTCAAGGTGACAGAGTGTTCTAGGTGACAGAGTGATTCCAGACTGTTCTAGGTGACAGTCTGTTCTAGGTGACAGAGTGGTTCCAGACTGTTCTAGGTGACAGAGTGTTCTATTTGACAGAATGGTCCCAGTCTGTTCAAGGTGACAGAGTGTTCTAGGTGACAGAGTGTTTCCAGACTGTTCTAGGTGACAGTCTGTTCTAGGTGACAGAGTGGTTCCACACTTCTAGGTGACAATGTGTTCTAGGTGACAGAATGGTCCCAGTCTGTTCTAGGTGACAAAGTGTTCTAGGTGACAGAGTGGTTCAAAACTGTTCTAGGTGACAATGTGTTCTAGGTGACAGACTGGTTCCAGTATTTTGACTTGGTTTTATGTGTTTTCAAGTTGAAGGTTTTTCTGCTTTCAGGTCCATGGTATTATAAGAAGATCCAGTTCATTCAATACAGGAAGAATAGAACATTTATATGCTAACAAGGCAGCACACAGTGGTGGTTGTAAGTGACACTTAGTAACTTGCTACATTAAATATTACTTTTTCCCTGAATATTGTAACATATACAGTTAAACCTGTGTGGAACATCCAGTCAAGGTAAACAACAGGCGTTTGTTTAAATCAGATGATTGTTTCTCATAGCTAAAGTAGAGTATTATGATTAGTGAATCCTGAAGCTTTATTTAGTAACATAATTTTAAAACATGATTGAATGTGCAGATAGTTTATTACTCAGTAAGTTGCATTTACATCTGCTAACTTAAGGCAACTGTGTTGCAAACAGCTGAAAATTGAAACAATCCAGTGTTTCTCAGGTTAATTAGATGAACGGCCATCTTTTAATCTATTTCGTAAAATCTGTGACGGAAAGAACCCTGCGCCCAGTTACAGTAGATTTGAAGATAATTGCCTTAAACTTTGTATAATTAAAACTGTGACACAAGTCAAAAAATACTTCATGTGCTTTTTGCACTTGCAGGTGACGGCTAGAATCATTTAAGGACAAAGGCAATTATGCTAGAATCATTTAAGGACATTACATCTAACACAGAATCTATAAAAAGCTAACTGAACTGGAAGTCCCTCTATTTTTTTAACTTAGCTTGAATTCTCTCAGATATTGCTGTAACTTAACAGTAACTTGAATTCTATCTATTTTAGCTTAACTTAAGCTGAATTTTTGTACATTTATTTCAGCTTAATTTACTTCTTTGTCTTTCAGCTATGCACTTACATTATGGTGATTTAACAGACAGTACCTGCTTGGTCAAGATAATAAGTCAAGTACGACCTTCAGAAATATATAACCTTGGAGCACAGAGTCATGTCAAGGTAAGTTTAGCTGAGCATTTTGTCATGCCTGATAAGTTCAGGGTAAGATTTGAAGGTAAGTGTAACATCATAATCAGTGCAAAGTAAAGTCAGATTTAAATTGAAGAAAGTGTTTAATTGTCAAGGTAAGGCAGGCTTACATAACAAATACAAGATGTAGATTGCCAAGTTGAATGCACTCTAGGTTAAATTTTTACTACAATCTTGGCTGTTGGAGGTTATGAAGCTATTGTTAACCTCATTACCTTACCCTGTTAGATTTCTTAAATGAACTTGCCACGTTTTCAATTACGACTGTGCCCAGTTTTCACTTATGACCGTCTGCAAGTTGTTCATAGAGGCGGTCACTGAAAATGTACTGACTTGATAGCAGAGTACACTTAGTATGAACAGGCTGCTTTGGTGTACAGATATATCATGATTTAACTGGTTACAAAGGCAAACTGACTTTTATATACACCTGTCAATACAGGCCGTATTATGAGGTCACCTCCGACTGGCCATCAGCATCCAAAAAGTTATATGCTCTGTTACTTCCATAACTTTGTATATCATGCTACAAATATTAATTAGCTACATGTCTCGATGACTCTAGAGTGACTGCCTTTGAATGCCAAAATTAGATAAATTTACAATTGCTTTGTCTCTATCTTAAATAAATTCTCAACAATCTTCACCGAACTTATTGTAAATGTTTATTAGCTTAATATATGTTTGATAACCAGCTAACTGGCTCAAGTCTCTCAAAAGTTGTTGCCCTTTAAATCCCAGAATTGGACTAATTAAGAATTGTCTGGTCTCTAACTTAAACAGTTCCTAACCAACCTTTACTTAACTTGCTGTGGATGTTATTGACCTTAGATCTCGGCCAAATTCGCTAACCAGCCTAATCGCCAAAGGCACTCAGGAATTAGTTCCCACTAAATGCCAAAAAAGGGACGGTTCAGAGTTGTCTGCCGCTGGGCGTAATTTGTGACAGTTTAACACTCTTCCTCAAGTAGGGTAAACATTAAACAATTATATCCCCCATAAAAATTGTATAGTGGGCTTTATAGGAATTATGCTTGTCTGTTGTTCCATGGGGATCTGTCATTGATTAAACAAAATTTGTCCTGGCTTTTCCTTGGTAACTACTGGATGGAATTAAATGAAACCTGACAGAAGTGTTTAATACCAAGTGTAGTTGAACATATCAGCTGTATATTTTGCTGGAGTGATTAATAAATTTGATCATGTGTTGCTCATGGTGATCTTTTAGGATCATTGGATGTCTGTTGACCATCCTTCGTTATGTCATGTCCATGAATCCATGCGGATGAGCTTGTCCAGGCTGTAACTTGTTTGTGCATTGAAGCATCTTGAATTCCCTTTGTGTAAATGATAACTTCAAAGAGACTGCATGTCGCGCTAAAAACCCAGGTTCATAGCTTAGATGTGTAAGTCACACTTAAAGATTGAAGTGTGCAGCATCCATATACAGTGCTATTATTCCTTTACTGTGTGCAAGCAGATTAATGTGGCTAGCAAAAGGATAGAATAACAGTGTCAGGGTGGTATCTGGGGGTATTTGTCACCTGTAGTAATAGCTAAAGTTGCTCTTAAAGTGAAATGTATGTAGATGAATTAAATAGTACATTGTTCCCAAGCTGTTGCTAATGATTAAAACTATCTCAGATATAAATCAATATTGTCTCCTTAGGTACTATTGGTTTTATCAGTTAACTCAATGCATTTTGCATGTAGGTTTCTCTTGTTTGAATATACACGTATACCAATTAGAATCTAAATTTATATACATGATTGTAGAAGCAGTCATAAACTTCAACTGTCTTTTTGAGTTGTCAGCTGCCAAGTAACTGGGCAAAACCATCAATGAATTTTCGAAAGAGAACAATAAATCATACAATAATTGAAACTGTGTGTTAAGGACCACTATGATACGTGTAATTCAAGTATCCCTCCGTGGTCAAGGTTATTGACTTTTCAACACAAAACCTTTCACTGAGTGAGCACCATGGGTTGCACCCGGCAACCAGCCATGACTCTTAATGTGAGAAAGTTTGCAGCTTTTTGTGGAGGATTGGAGTCTAGTACTGGTCCTTCCCAGAAGCAATGGTTAGGTAAACTGCCTGCCTGTGTAAGATCAAAATACTGTTGAAAAATGGGTGCTAAACTAGCAACAAATCAAACAAACAATACATTTCAATTATCAGTGCCTAAAGGTCCAATTTGGAGGGTAAAGGTTATTTATAAGCAATTTTGAATTTGTGGAATATCAATATATGTAGATAAGAAAGGAGTTGTATTAAACACAATTTTTGTGTATTAACTATATATCATAAGCAATATGACATGCTAGGAACGACAATAATGTGTATGTCCATGATTTCAGAACCATTTTCTAATGTTTGCATAAAGCTGTTAACATGAGCTCTCAGCTAAACTCTATATTTGATATATACCAAGGTAAAATAAATTATTACTCTTACAGGTATCATTTGAATTAGCAGAATATACAGCAAATGTAGATGCTCTGGGTACGCTACGACTGCTGGATGCTGTAAGAACATGTGGTATGGCAGATACTGTGAAGTTTTACCAGGCATCAACCAGTGAAATGTTTGGAAAAGTCCAAGAAATCCCACAAAAGGAAACCACACCTTTCTATCCCAGATCTCCATATGGTAATATTACATTAAGTACCAGTAGTATGGCTTCATTTAGCTTTGTAGAAATAGGTTGAAACTTTTTATACACCTTGTTATTGGATCACCTTTCACGGCTTGCTGGCATCCAGTTGTTTTGTCCATTCTTAGACTCAACTACATTTAATTAGAGCATTACCAAACTTGTTCACAATGTTTATGGGCATAATATGTCAACTCTTTTGATAACCAGCCTGCACACTGAAGGTGCTCAAGAATTATTGCCTTAGAATTGCATAATTTTAACCAGATAAGCTCTGTTTGCTCTGTGATGAAGAATGTTTTGCAGGATCATCAATAAACCTTGTCTCAAATTAAATGTTAAACCTTATGGACATATTAAGATCTCTACCAAGTTCATTAACCGGTCACATAGGCCAGGCAGTAGGGAGTTACTGCTCTTGAATTGCCAAAAATAGACCAAAGTCAGCAAAGTTCTCTCCAAAATATTTTTGACTGGATCATTACAAAATCATTCTCATCATCCAGAGCACATCATTATATAATTTCATGTTTGTCTGAAAGCATGGCAAACCACTGATATATGAGGATATACAAAATCTGGTCACAATTTTCATGGGTATGATATCTAAATTCTAATAACTTGTCAGATTGTCACAGGCACTACAGAGTTATTTCCCCTGAGTCTACCAAATTTCACCAAACTAAGACTTTCAGCTGTTTAACTTGAAAAGTTTTGATTGGATTATAACCAGACCTTGTCACAATGTTTATGAGCATCATCACTCTGAAATTGCTGTCCATTCTTTACCTTGGAAATCATTTATCCAATCTTTACTAAACTTAGTCACAATGTGTTATAGCATGATAGCATTCAGACACACTGTACACAAGTACAAAATCTTTGTTACATTCAACTTTACTGTCCTCTTTGGTTTACCATATATGACTAAAGTTGACACAATGAGAATTCTTCGGAAAGAAACTGCTGGCTAAGGTTCTGTATCATTTTACAGCATTTTCCCTTCGGTCACTATCTTGATTCAGATTATAATGTCTATCCCCCATGTTATGCGCACGACCCACCTCTTTACCTTGATGGTCCAGGTCACATTTAGAGGTCAGCGGTTTTAGTATCCTGTATATATGCACATTTTCATGTCTTGATTGTAACTCAGTTATGTATTGAAGAATTTTGTAACAAAATGGCACAAATGTTCAGCACATGGAGATTAAGGGGTACACATTGAAGGTCAAGGTCACACACTCTGAGACACCACTTTGAGGCCATTCCCAACTTATGACGGACAGCTCTTTGTTTTCAAATTTATTTCAGTACCTATTGTCCTTCTTTCAGACAAAAAATGGTTTTTAGTGACCACTTATTAAAATCTTGCAGACTTTCTTGCTTCAGTAAAAACATGGCTGCGGGTAGATATGGCTGTTACATGTTATTTGATTATCATTTAAACTAGGAAAAAGGTTGAAAATAAAGGGAAAGGATATAAGGTCATCAAAACACTTTTGATTTAACCAAACTCTTTTTATAATGTTTCCACTTGCTGCCAAATGATTGTTTTTATGTTTAGATGGTATTTTTGAGACACTAGATTCAGTTTAATTAGGTTACTAAATATAGCAATAGTGTTGGCAGTTTTGTGAGACAGGGAAGGGACTGACAACAACATGTGTTACCCTTGACGTTATTTTATTGGAAAAAAGAAAAATATGTACATTTTTATATTGAACTTGCATTATGGGCATCCATTACATATTTGAATCGATTTTATTCTTTATTTGCCAGGTGTTGCCAAGGTATATGGTTACTGGATCGTTATTAACTACAGAGAGGCCTACAATATGTTTGCGTGTAATGGTATACTCTTCAATCATGAGAGTCCCAGAAGAGGTAATCATATTTACTGGTTTATGTAAACAGTCATACCAGTCTGAACCAGTCTGAAGCAGTCGGCTAAGGGATCTATAAAATATGGCCTTTGATTGTGTATTTAATTAGGAAATTAGGACACATCAGTATGGGCTGCACAAGACAGGTGGCTGCTTAATTGAGATGACCACAATCATAGGTTTAGCCATAGCCGGTACTTACCTTAATCACCAGGGGCCTAGCTAGAGCAAAATTTTATTTTAGGGAGAAGTCACTTCTCCAAGAGCTGAAAATAGGGAAAGTTTGGAGTCTACAAGGAGAAGTGAGAGAGTAGCAAGATATTTGCTGTCTTGTTTCAAAGCAGATTTTCCTTGTCTGGAGCATAATTCGAAAACTACTGTTTGAGACTTCATCCAGATACAGGAGACTTACAGACCAATGGTCAGGCATTTTCATTGAGAAAGTAAGTCCCCCCCCCCCCCACTGCACCAAAAGAACCGTATTAAGCTTCCAGGTCTTTGCTCCCGCCAATTTGTTAGCTCACCTGCCAACGCCAATGAGGTTGCTATTTCTGATCGATGATTGTTGGTGTATTCCGTCAACATTTTGATTCAAATGACATCTCCCCTCTGAAACCTATTAGCCCAATTTTTCTTGATAAAAATATGCAGGATCATGTTCCTTGCATGAAGCTCTGACGCAAAATGATGTAACCAAAGAACTTTAACCATTTTGTTCCATGCAGATCTACACAGGTTGCCTTGTGAAGTATACAAAAAGGAAAAACAAAAAAAAAATCTAGAAATCTGTTCTGAATCACGTTTGCACAAAAGGCTTAGAGCTTTAAAGATATCTTGGAATTGATATCATTGTCTTAGTGGACCTCTACTAAGATTGTTAATTGTATGACATCAATAATCAAAGAGGCTAATCCCTTGTTTACGGTGGTAATTTAGGTTTTGGGTAGTTGGAAACTTTTAGTAAGGTTATATAGTTAAGATACTTTGAAAATTTTCTTCTCTAAACTCACAAGGCCTAGATCTTAAATCTATTTGACAATTACACGGTATCATTGGCGAATACACCTCTACCAAGATTGTTCAAATTAATAACCTGGTTTCAAAAGTTTGTCCCTTCCAGGATGGTCATGATTCTAGTTTAAAAACAACATACAAGAGGCTGTATTTAATAGTAAAATTTGGAATTAAATATATCTTGCTTTCTTTGTCGCCTCTAGAACACCTGATCAAGGCCTAAAAGCTTAATGTGTGATATATAATGGACCATATAGCATTGGCTAGTGCAAAGATCCTCTACTGTACAATATTGTTAGTCTGGTCTTTCTTTAAATTATGATCCCTTGTCAGAAATTGTTGCGTGGACCCCGGTCAAAAACCCTCGGGCTCAACTTGGTTTCGTGCTAAACTTTGAATATATAGTAAAAACTTTAATATTCTTGCTTCTTTCTTGAAACCACAAGTGGCCTAGAAGCTGTCTATATATATTTGGCATTTACTTTTGCCTAGTAGACCTCTTTGTTTCTTATAATGTTTGATTCTAAAATTAAATGCCCCTGGGGTCAAAAATTTTTAAGACCTGCCAGCGGGGATCTATATTTGTTAATAGAATAAAACAAAGGCGTAATTATAGGAAAACTTATTGTGGTATATAAGCATTATCTAGTGATCTTCCACCAGGCAAGTGGACTTGTACCAAGGTGAGCGATATAGGGCCATCTTGGCCCTCTTGTTACTTTTCCTTGTCCGGAGCATAACTTGAAAACTACTAGGATTGCTCAAGTCCAGTTTGTAATTCCAGCAGGGTAAGCCTGATCCATATCTGACTCAGCATAGATATACACTGTAGACAGTCCATGTTCTGGTCTAGCAAATGTTTCCAAATATTTGCTTTTCAGAGACTTTTAACTTAAATAGTAAGGTAATAGAAATAAATTCATTTAGATAATGCATGTTTTGTTTGTTTGTTTGTAGGAGAGACATTTGTGACTAGGAAGATCACTAGGGCTGTAGCAAAGATCACACTTGGACAACAGAAGATGGTGGAGTTAGGAAATCTGGATTCTATGAGAGATTGGGGACATGCTAAAGATTATGTAGAGGTAACAAATACAGAACAACTGCATTACAAAAAGAAATTAGGAAAGAGGCCTGCAGTATCATTTTAGGGAAACTGTGGTGGTATCTGGGCAGAGGGGGGATAATAAACCAGATTTATAGTAAACTTTTAGTTGAATGATTTTAAAAAGTAACTTTCTTAACATGGGTAGAGACCTGACAATGACCCCTGCTAAGTCCTGAAAGTTTTCATCAGCAAACAAGTATTTAGGAAAAACACACATGAAGATTTGGGGTTATACTGGGTAGAGTTTGTCTCTTAATACATTCTTTTTGTTGGATATTCATTTTTTGTGGATATTCGTCGGACATCACTGTGAACATTAAGTTGTACTCTCCAATTTGTAATAATATGAAGAGGACCATTTTAAAATTTTAAGAGTTACTAAGTTAGCAAGTTACACATAAAAACATCTGGTATAATGCTATTGAAAGAGCTATTCAATGAGTTGAAATATGTTGTGTTTCAGGCAATGTGGCTAATGTTGCAGAAAGAAGAGCCAGAAGATTTTGTTATATCAATGAATGAAAGTCATAGCGTTAGAGAATTTGTTGTGGCAGCTTTTAAAAAAGTTGATATAGATATAACGTAAGTATTTAACCCCTATTTTTGTAATAATTCAAAAGTTGTTGCCAAGTTTTATGGAAGGTTGTCTAACCAAGTGTGATCTAGTAGGATGTTATTTCCATCAAAAAACTTGGTTAAGAACGGCAGAAAAAAGTTAATGCATTTTATCTCATTTGATTATGAAATTTGCTACTGAGCCATTCATAGCTAGAAGCTTGTGCTATGGAAATCTGAAGCTAGTAAACTCAGGCATGAAAGAGACAAATATATTTTTATATAGATTAATAAAAAAGTGTAGGTTTCCAGGATTAGCCATTCATTGTATGTGTGGTAAAATGATGGTCCCATTGATTTTGATCAGTATCACGATGTAGATCTGACCATATGTTGGGTAAATGGCTAGAGTTACTGAAACAGATTCTTCATTTCATAATTGAAAAAATGATTTTGGTTAGACAAACAACATTGCTTATACACCTTATGCCAGTTGACGTTCACAATGTTGTCTCTATCCATAATCAAGAGAAGACCCTGTTATGTAGCATCTAACTAAGAACCCTTAGTTGGAAGTGCAGTCTGTCACTCACCCCTGTGACCACATTAATAAAGTAATTTTTGCGCAACATCTATGAGTGTGCATGTGTTATTAAGTTTGGATTAGCATGAATAAGGTCAAGTTTTTTTAACAAATCTTCGTAAACTTTGCTACACTTCCGGTATCGCATGATATATCAGCAACAACAAAATAGTACAAATAGTGTTTTTAAGACTGCACCCGATGCAATACCAAAAAAAATTTTTAAAAATCACAGGGCTTCCACCTACTTTTTGTTTTGCTTCCCTTTTTCCAAAAACACACCCCCCCCCACACTCCACCCCAAACCCCCCCCCCCCCCCCTGGGCCTTTGGTCCCCCCCCCCACAAAATTATTTTCCAACACCCTGCAGCCCTTTTTTGTAAGCGCAAATCCGACCCAACCCGCTCGGTATTTTCGCCTTTTTTTCCTCCCTTCCGGTTTTAAGAGCAGAGTCAAAAAGAAAAGTCAGAATTCCACAGAATGCTACAAGTACAAAGCACCAAGTTAATGGTACTGCCTTTGAAAAATTTTGTTTTGTTTTAATTACCATGTAAAATTGGGAATATATTTTACTTTTGATTAATGAACCAGTTAGTATGTCACTGTTTTTTGTTTAGATGCTTCGTAATTAAATACTCAGGATTCAGTCTCCTTGTTTAGATTACTATGCATCTAAACTCCACACAGTGATCTAATTACCGGTATATCACTAAAAAGTAAAATCTGTTTCCTAATGAACACATCTTGAACTTTAAATTTATATCTATATAAAAATGAATAACAGTTCAGCCAAAAAAACTGCTGGAAAATGTTTGTTCCATATGCAATTTGGAAAATGGACTTTTCAGTTGGGAAATAGCAGTAAAGTATAAAAGAAGTATGTGTAACTCTCATTGTTAATTGATTGACAAGTGTTTCCATTGAAATAGTGTTTCCATAGCCAAAATCCCCCGCTCTTACATTTCTGTTAAAGGAAAAACATTTCAGTGTATTGTTTGACAGAAGTAACCTATGGGAGAAAACTCTTACAAGCTAAAATCAGTAATTACTAGCGTTACTACCCTTTAGTCACTTGCAATTTCATTCCAATATAATTGTGAACATTGACATACACAGTAAAAGAGCTACTTTACTCAAGCTCCTACTGGGCATCATTCTGAACCAGGAATAATTTATAACATTTATCTCATTTGATAGAAAAATAATTTTGACTTGGCATATCACTGAAACTTCCAATAATTTGTCTTATCACAGTAAAAACATGCGTTTAACCAAAGCTGGGACAAATTTATCATATACAGCATGACCCCTTGGCAAATATGATATCTGATTCATACCACTTAATGATTTACAGAGTTTAATATAAAATATGTTTGACATTTCTCTTTGATTTTGACCTGAATCAATTAGTGTCCCATTTTTCAACACAAAATTACATGTGTAGTGAAAGTTAGCAATTAAGAAATGAGGGATTAATCATTATCAGGAATATATCTTGTAAAATATGTGTTACAAATTTTCATTTATTGTGAGATAGACCTACTCTTGCTGATATCAACAACTCTGTCTCTGTGTTGCCTCCCTTGCACAGTTAAAACTTTCATTGACTTCATGGAGGTACGGTTGAGTGGTTAAAGTCGCTGACTTGGGATCACTTTAACCTCTTATAGAATGAGGGCCATGAATTTACACCCTGCTACAGCCCATGTCTCTTTATTTGAGAAAATTGGCTGTAGATTCTAGTACTGATTCTTCCCAGAAACAATTGCTAGGTAAACTGTGCGTCTGTTAAAATGGTAACCAAGGTTGGAAATGGTCTAAAACAACAACTTCAGGTTATGAAGAAAGAACCAAACTGAAATATTTTTTGCACATTCCCTCTTCAACATTGTAAATCAACTGCCCTTGTAGTGGTTGCTGACATAAAATCACTGTGACCTGTCTCTGATTGGGGTTATGGGTAGGAGCCATGCCACTGACTATATCTCTTTATTTGAGAAATGCAACAGTTCATGGTGTAGGAACATTATTCCCATCTGCACATGCATTCAGTGAAAGATTCTTATAGTCTGTTTGGGGAAACATTAGTCTATGTAGGCTGACATAGGCAAGTGACGGCTTTATGCAGGTGATTGCTTACACAGTTCCAGCTGTATGCGTTCTGATGTACATACATTTTATATACTAGAAATTTTACATTATTTATATTTTTAGGTGGGAAGGTGAAGGTGTAAATGAAATAGGAAAGAACAAAGCAACAGGCGATGTGCTTGTTAGAGTAAATCCAAAATTTTACAGACCTACAGAAGTTGTAAGTAGCTTATGAGCCATGTTAATAAATAAATATAACTTTGTTTTGTTGCTTATTTCAAGTGGAATTATGCAAAATTTTTTCAAGTAAAAATCCAGCTGAAATAGGTGTGTGTAAAGAAGGGTAGAGGAAATAATAGCTTTTAACCCAATACATCAAACTCTTCCTGCTACCAGTACGAAATAATAACTCGTATTTTGACTGGGGCAGTCTAAAAAAAACAACTGCATGCCTGAGTTGCTTCCCTTCCACTGCCGAAATCTCTACCAACAACAACACAAGGGAGATCACTGTGAAAGAAGGAACTGTTATTTATTTATTAGAAATGCTCTTCGTCCGTCCATCCGTCCGTGCGTCCGTCCCAATTTTGTCCGGAGCATAACTCCAAAAGTACCTGAGGGATTTTCTCGAAACTTCATACACTGACAGAGCACATTGGGAGGAAGTGCAGTGTGTAAGAACAATAACTCTACCTTGCCTACTTTTAGAGTTATTCCCCTTTTATCAGATTTACTTGAAAAACTTTGTCCGGAGCATAACTCCAAAAGTACTTGAGGGATTTTCTTCAAACTTAATACACTGACATAGCACATTGGTAGGAAGTGCAGTGTGTAAGAACAATAACTCTACCTTGCCTACTTTTAGAGTTATTCCCCTTTATCAGATTTACTTGTCCGAAGCATAACTCCAAAAGTACTTGAGGGATTTTCTTCAAACTTAATACACTGACATAGCACATTGGTAGGAAGTGAAGTGTGCAAGAACAATAACTCTACCTTGCCTACTTTTAGAGTTATTCCCCTTTATCAGATTTACTTTAAAAGTTTTGTCCAGAGCATAACTCCAAAAGTACTTGAGGGATTTTCTTCAAACTTAATACACTGACATAGCACATTGGTAGGAAGTGCAGTGTGTAAGAACAATAACTCTACCTTGCCTACTTTTAGAGTTATTCCCCTTTATCAGATTTACTTGAAAAACTTTGTCCGGAGCATAACTCCAAAAGTACTTGAGGGATTTTCTTCAAACTTAATACACTGACATAGCACATTGGTAGGAAGTGCAGTGTGCAAGAACAATAACTCTACCTTGTCTACTTTTAGTCAAATAGAAAAATATCATACCTATACTGATAATGAACATTAATATAATTTTGCAAACCTTCTCTTCATTGCCTTATTCTTTTTCCACTTACTTGAAAACTGTACTCAGCATGACCATAACTATACCGCTTTTTAAGGATTTCCTCTCACCAAGTAAAATGTACGAAAGTACAACCTTCAGGTAACTTTTACCTGGCGGGGGGATTAACCATGTGTAACATGGCTCTTGTTAGTCCTACTTTTTATTTGTAAAGCACCAACTTCAAATACTAATGCTGAATTATCATGAATTTAACACATTTAAATGTACAGCAACTGAAAATTGCTTTTATAAAACTGTCACCAAAAATACACTATGTGCAGTAAGATGTGCATAATGTCACTTTAAAGATATTCTTTTTCTCTTTGTTTATCCCCTACTTGTTTCAATGGAAAGGACTATCAGTTTTCCCTCTGTCAGTCATTATACCCCCACAAAACGAAGTTTGGGGGGGGTATATAGGAGTGAGCTTGTCGGTCGGTCGGTCGGTCGGTCTGTTGGTTTTATGGTTTCCGGATGATAACTCATGAACGACTTGACCGATTTAAATAATATTGGGTACACAGGTGCAACATAAAAAAATACAGGTCAAGTTCGACTTTGGGGTCAGTAGGTTAAAGGTCAAGGTCACAGTGACCCTGAACAGTAAAACAGTTTCCGGATGATAACTCATGAACGACTGGACCAATTTAAATAATTTTTGGTACATAGCTGTAACATCATGAAATACAGGTCAAGTTTGACTTTGGGGTCAGTAGGCCAAAGGTCAAGGTCACAGTGACCCTGAACAGTAAAACTGTTTCCGGATGATAACTTGTGAAAGGCTTGACCTATTTAAATAATTTTTGGTACACAGGTGTAACATCATGAAATACAGGTCAGGTTTGACTTTGAGGTCTGTAGGTCAAGGTCACATGACTCGGAACAGTTAAACGGTTTCCGGATGATAACTTAAGAACACTTGGGGCTAGGATCATGAAATTTGATACGGAGGTTAGTGATATTAACATGTTTGAAATAAACCTATTAAATTTAATAATAATCCATACTTTCCAACCTTACATATTTTGTGTGCTATTAAAACAATACATTTACACAACTTATTGTATAATAACTGAAATGTATGTCCTTGTGGCCATTCCTTTCTTATGGTTGCCATACTTCTGTGACAAAGCTGTATTGTGGGGGTATAATTCGTCACTCTTGTGACAGTTCTAGTTCCATCTGGTGTCTGTCTTGTTCCAGTTCTGACACTGTCCAAAAACTGAATCATGTGATATCTCAAGAACAATTGATGCTAGTCAAATGAAACTTGGTTTGTGTATAGTGGGCAATATAATAGATAATGCACATTGTATTATTTTTTCGTCGGACAAAAATTGTGGTTGCTTTGTCAATGGAAATAGTAAAAATACAACCTTGATTCTGTGATATCTAAGAAAGTATTCAAAGTAACATCATGGACCTGATAACAGATGATATGTGGATTGCTGAAATAAATTTGTTTAGGGGGTCAGACAAAAATTGCAGTTGCTATGGCAACAGAATATAGCAACAGAAATAGTATTTTGTGCAGAGGATAAATTAATAAGTATGGAATAGAATTTATTCAACCTGCATACAAAGACTGAGGGCATTGAGAGGAATTGTTCTAGGCAAGAACTATAACTCTGCCCTGCCTTGTTTTGACTTATCTCCTTTTTTTCCTCCGGAGTATAACTCCAAACCTACTGAAAGGAATTTATTCAAAACATAGAGTGGATATGTGGTATCAAAGAACCATAACTGTTCTTTGCCAATTTTTATAATTGTCTCCCTTGATATAAAAAAATCTTTAGAAAAAAATCAAGACTCTGTCCTGTAAATAAATACTTTCTTGTCAGAAGGCTTTAAACTGGTAGGGGACTTCTGTATTATTAAAACTGAGGCATGAAGCTCAGATGTTATGCCCTCTCCTCTAAGTTTGATTTGATGTACCAGTATCTAGTGAACATTTAATATATAGTTTGTGTCTTTAAGGCTTCTAAACCAAAGGAAATATTTTTCTTGTAAATATATTATTTAGTCATATCGAAACTAGTTTATTGCAATTTTTGTATCATATTGTCTGAGAAATTTGACCAGCATGATTTCCCACCAAATGACAAAAGTATATCTTTGTATCCCATGCTCTTTCCTTGTTTATAGATCTTTTCTGCAAATTTCATGTGGCTAATATTTTCATAAGATTAAATTTTATAGTTACAAGTTATATGAATGTATTATATCAATTAACTAACCTATATTTCTTCAGATTTAAAGTATAATTATTAAGCAAAAACTGAACCAACAGAAAATTTGTAGAAATATTGTTTCAATGTTTTGAATGAAGGTTTAATGGACGTAAGTAATATTTTATTCAGTGTTGTAAAAGCAAATATACTTATGAAAAGATAACAGTTGGTACATTTTCAAATACATTTTTGCGTAAATAATTTTCTTCTAATTGTTGTCCCTTAAGAAATTTATGTATTTATTTTAAATAGTTAAATTTATTCCATTAGTGTTGTGTGTGTTTTGGTCAAATATTAATGCAGTCCTTTCAATTTAACATTTTGTTTCCAAAACTAGCTAAACAAATTGTGTGAAAAGTTTATAAATTTTTTGACATTTCCTTCATAAATATTGATACATTTTAATTGACTTAACTTTTAAGAACTTGGTAAGTTTGTTAAAATATTGAGTTAAACATTTCACAATTTTGGGCCTTAAATTTGATCACGGGACATTTTATATAGCCGTGTAAACAAGAGAATGGTTAGTATAGCCACTTGGTGCTAAAATATAATTGATGTGTAAATAGGGGCAGAGAGTCAGCAGTTAGCATGTCCAGGCGTGACACATGAAACAAATTTTAAGCGAGAACTTTCATCTTTTTATAAAAGAGTTTATTCTGTCTGTTCCTTTGACGTCTGTGTGACATTGTTACCTGTCAGTCGAGGGGGATAAATGAATCAGTAAAGTGCCAGATTTGGAATCAGTGGGATGCTGGGTAAAGTGTCGATGAGAGATACTTTGATAGTACAACAAAGTACAGTCTTAACTTATATGAAATATAAAAGGACACTTAAGGCTGTTCTGCTATGTATCTCTGACATAAATTGAAATGTTTAAAAAAATACTCAGCACAAATGTTCAGCACATGGAGACGGTATGTTGCTCAGAGGTCTCCCCCTTAAGACCCACCTCCCAGACTTTTGGGAGGGGGGCATTAATTCCTTGCAAGTGACTGGTGCATTCACCCATTATTACAAAGCAAATATATGTCAATAAAATGATCATTTTAGATAGAAGCATACTTTCAGATTCCCTGTGGATAGGATAGTTACTGAAGATATTATTAGATTCAAGGTTGATAATTTGTATCAGTGAAAATCAGTAATCTTATTAGTTTATTCTAAACATATATGAATGTTATATAAACATGTGTGAAGGATCTGTTACCTGATTTATTGCTGTACAAATACCAGTGAGAAGTCAGACATGATATATCTTGTTATCTGATAACATTGAAAACCTTCATATTTAAGAATGTTTTTTAAGTGATAGGTGTTTATTTATCATGTCTATTCTAATATTAATCACTTTCAAGATTTTCAGAGATTTTATAGATATTCATTTTTTTCTGTTTCACCCCCATAATACCGAAATGAACTGTATCATATGTGCAGTAAGATGTGCAGAAAAGCTGAGATGAGTAATAAAATCAGGGATAAACTGAAGTTTTCTGGGACCATGAATACACTTTGTGCTTCCCCCATGACCAGGAAATTGTGCTTTCCCCTTGACCGGGAATTCCGTTCTCATTGTTCATTTGAAATATTTTTGAAGTTTATTTATATTAAACAAAAAAAGCTTTCGAAGGTCACAATAAAATCAGTTGAGCTTCCATTTCAAGTCCCAGTGTTACTTTAAAATTGCTCAAATAAAATAATGAATAATTATAAAACAAAGAATAATGATAGAGTTCTGTTTTGTAATTCAATAACACATAATTATGCTTTTCTTTCATGTTCACATCATGTCTTCATGAAAAAAAGAATTGTCAGACAGCACTTGTTTTTGCAATATCATTGAAAAAGATGATTGTGTATGAACTTTCAAGTTAAAATGTTGCATTTAGAATGTTTTTGTATTGATAGCTATCAGTTTTATGAGTAAGTCTTAGAATTTATTTCTTAAACAAGATCAATCAATAAAACTTTCTGACACAGGTAGATAAACCTGTTTGTCCAAATAGACTTCAGCTGGACATGTTGTTTTTATAACATGCTCCAACTCTGTTTTCTCATTTTTCAGGAATTTCTACAAGGTGACTGCACCAAAGCAAAGACTAAATTAGGATGGAAACCAAACTATGACTTTGATGTGAGTATAGTTTTACATTATTATTGTTATCTACATAAAATTATTTGATGAACCAAAATCCAGCACAGATTCAGTAAATAGTTATATGATAAGAAGAACTTCACATTGAAAAGAGTGAATCTGTGTAAATGGTCTCAAAAATTTATACAGTAACTTCACTGAAGCAGCCACTCGTGTTAAATCTCTAACAGTCTGGTTTAACTCTTACTGTGCTGGCTGGGGATGATTGTACCTTCATGGGCAGTCTAGATCATTATCAGCTATCACATCTGTGCAGTCAATTCATGACCCACCTTACTTGCTGATCAATAAACTTTCAATGAGTATCCTTTTGAACAGTTTATGGTACTGTCTTAGGTTGAAAGATAGACATGGTCATTTCTCAGAATGTTTGTGGGGTACACTTGTACTTAGCATCCATCGTCTTTTGAATGGCCAAATTTTGTATATGTATTAGGTAGCTATTAACACATATGTTACAATAGTGTATGGACTAGCATTACATTGATTTAAGATGAAAAGTTGCTTCTTACTTGTGGAGATTTGGATAGAGAATGGGAAAGCACATGTGAAGCTTACAGCCTACTGTAGTGATTATATTGCTGAAATGCCACAAAACAACTTGCAAACTAGCTGCTCTATCTCTTATTCTAAGTAGCTTCACATATTAACATTGTTCTTTTTCAGAAACTTGTTGGTGAAATGGTGGAATCAGATCTGGATCTTATGAAGAGTAATCCCACTGCGTAAATTACCTGTGATTTCATTCTGTTGTCAGCGCAACTGTGTTGCTTTATTGATGGGAATTTAAACACGGGTTTTTTAGCTACTCTATATACAACGGTCATTCCAGGGACTTGTATCAGTGTTTCACTTATATCTAGGAGAGTAAAGGACTATAGTTTCATCTATTTAAATGCACTGTACTTAAAAAGAAACTTGACACTCTGATCAAACGGTTAAAGGAAATCTCAAACCATGGAGCATTTCAACTTAACAAGAAATCCTGCAAGTGTCGCATTGTTCACTTATTATTTCATAGTTTAAAAACACTTTATTGTATTGGGGCAACTTTAATGTAACAGTATTGTAAACAATGAATATGTCACATATTTTAATCACCTGTAACTGGGTCTTTGTTATAAGTTGTTTTCTTTGAAGTATTTTCAGCTTGGCTCTTAAGCGAATCATGAGGGGAGTCACCTGTGTGTGGCATTGTTGCTTCGTTAACCTTTTACATACTTTCATACACATTTCTCAATAATCACTTATGGTATTGACTGCATTTTCTCAATTTTCAAATATCTCCAGTGTTATCAGACAATCAAGTTAGATACATGCTAAATGAATTAAATGCGAATCATGGCCCTTGTCTGACTTGGAAAATTTGGTTATGCTTTTGCATGTAGGCTAAGTATCATGTTCATGTCTTTGTAATCACTTACTGGATTGGTTTTTAACTTCAATAATATTGTATTCCACAGTATCAAAATTGAATTACTGTTGACTCAATTCAGTGTGACCTATTGCCCATGTCCAACGTTAACAATTTTGCATGCAAGCTAATGTCAGGCTATTATCTCAATAGCTTTACACTGCTTTGATTTGAAGCTTCAATGAAGTCTTCAGTGGTATTTGATAACTGTAGACTGAATTTCATGCAAGTTATGGACCCTGTTTGGGTAAAGTTTTGTGTGTAAAATATATATATAGGTTGTTGTTTTAAGAACAGTTGTAAAACGGGGTATGGATTAGTGCTATATTAATGTGTCAATGGTGTAGTCATATAGGTGAAGATATTGCCTTTTATATCCACTATCTATAAGTCTGATATTCGTCCCAAATCCTGTTCTCTTGCTTTAGTTTTTCAATTTTAGTTATAATTGCAATCGCTCTATTTATAATTTGTCCATGTGTTGTCAACATTATAGGTTTACGTAAGCCTTAAGTTTTTCATGTAGTCTTAAGTTAAGACTTTACAATATACATTATCATTTAATGATTTTTACATGAAATCTGGTAACAGTTAGTCAGACTCTTAAAACACTGCTATGTTAGATGTGAGGTTTGCAGCGCCATAATGGCTGTTTGCTTATATTTACTAGCATGCTACATTGAACTTCATTCATATTTTCATTTCACAACCATGACTTTTTGAAAAAATAAAGACCATATTTAATATTTTATATGAATCTCTTTGTTGAATGATTATCTAAGTACCAGCTTGTGCAGCACTTTGTCTCTCCACAAAAATAGGGAGATTTCACAAATAATTCGTAAACAATCTTCTCTGCAGTATGTTTTCCCTATGCAGAATGTTTCCATTCCCCAACACTGCAATGGCAATTGATTTCTGCCTTTTTCAACCAGTGCAGATCATGACAAGCCTGTCTGATTCTGACCTTCAGTATGCACTATGCAGTAAGTAAATTTGTACTGAGAACCCCTTTTCAACAATACATGCCGTCCTAATACAAAGATTGATAAGTCAGTTTCTTAAATTCAATGTGGTAAACGACATGTACATGGTTCCTCTTACTGATGTGCTTGACTATAATTGGCTAAGAACTGTTTAATAAGGAACTGTTTCATTCAAGAAAAAAGCTCCTTACCCAAAAGATATATATTAAACTTGAAGTTTATAGATATGCTATAAAAGTTACTGCTGATGTCCACCCCAGAATATGTACCTGCCTTTTGTGAAAGTAGTGCCAAAGTGCGTCCATGTAAAAAGTGCCATGATATAAATTTTGCTTGTTAAGGATGTAGGAATACAACTGTCTCATTACACTTGTAATTGTTTCAATGCTTGACTTGATATGAAAGCTTACATAATGAAGAGGAAACTTATGTTGGTAGAGAAGACACACATGGATTTGTAGGAGTGCATTTTGTACACAGACAAAATTTTTCTTGTTTACTGGCACAGTGGAGATAAAAATTAGTTACAGACATACACACTTTCTGTTCTTTCAAACAACTTTTATCAATCATTCATTCATTCAACTTAAAATTACTGTTAACAGGCCAGTCCTAAGGGTCTTTTGTTTTTTACTTTTTCAAGGTTTAAGCAGAACCTGCTGTCTGTAGATACCAAAAATAACAGCTTACCCCAAGAGAAATCCTAACAACAAAAGAGATTACCTGAAAGTTTTAACAAATTATTTGCAAAAACAGAAAACAATCCCAAGTTTATGTTGAAATATTTGTAATATAGATGTACAAATAGGAGTTGCAGCAAATTAACCCTAGCTTATGCTCTCATCTAGTGATTTCTTGCCAGTATATTTTGCATATTTTAGACAATCATTGCTTTCCTTTAAACAATAGTTCTATTTTGCTCAAAATTACAACTATGTTTGTGATGTTACATTTTAAATTGGACGAAGTAAAGTGAAAACTGGTGTTCATTCAACAGTATTATATACAGCAGAGGCATTATGAGTTGTCTTCACCAAGAATAAAGTAATGTTTTTCATTGAAAATTACCACATTGCTATCTGAAATATTCATGTCAGATTTGTTTGCTGATTTTGAATAGAATTTTGCAAGTTTCCATGGAATTAAAAGTGACAGGCCTGAAATGCTACATTCTTTCTTAGAACTTTCCTCCATCTGACATATGTATTATAACTTCTGCATATTTTATTGAAAAGTTTAAAGGTACATGCATATAAAGAAAGTTTGACTAATGTGTTGTGAAAATTGGCTATGGCTTTTTTCTGCTTTACATATGTTTGTTAAGAGCTTTAATTTTTGATAAAAGAATGAATGTTAGATGAAGTTTGATGTGTGGAAAATGTAAGATGACTTACTTGACTTTTTAGAAGAGTTAAGTCTCATGGTTATTTTTCAGAACATTTTATCACACAAAAAGTGAGCGGTTTTTGAAATACATCATATTACATGTATATGCATTGAATACTGTGTACTTTTCATAATATGAGCTGACCTGGTACAAAGTGTCATGGTGAGCTGTTGTGACTGCCTGATGTCCCTGGCCAGTTGTTATTGTTAACAACAGTTGCTTCAAATGACATTTCAGTTTTCTCCTTTAACTCCTTGGCCAATGTTAATGAAACTTGGCATGGATGTTCCTTGTATAAACCTCAACCAAAAGTGGAAAAAGGAACTGTGATCCTTGCAAAGCTGTAGTGGCTACGGCAACTAAAAGGAAAAACTTTTAAAATCTTCTTCCCTGAAACTACTAAATTAAATCAGAATTTAAGATAATTTGGCCATATGATCAGCTGATGACATCTACCAATTTTGATAAAATGGAGGTATAATCATAGGTTGCAGATGATCTTTATTGACTCAGGTGAGCAACATAGGGCCTATGGCCCTCTTGTATTATATTTCTTTAGATGATGTCTTGAAATTATGATCTTTCATATTGTTGACACCTCCATATACATGTAAATGCTAGCTATAAAAGTCATACATGTATATCTAATAATGTTATGTGACCTGGAAGTCAAATATTTGAATTTTTGTTGTTTAAACTCATAGACCTTGTGTTTTAATACTTTATTAAGTCTGTCAAAAATCATAGCTTTTTAGCGGGTGAAAGTGACGTCTGGTCGTAAACTAGCCAATTAAAAGTCAGAGATTGCAGGCTGATTTAATAGAAAGCCTGATTGTCTTAAACGCTGGTTGCTTCTTCACTCCTAGGTTTCTATAAATGTTCTGCAGTAAGTCCATGATGTCTAGTGTTACAGTTGTGTATAAACAAAATTGACAGTCCTGCATATTTCATCAGACTCTTCAGTGGCTGTATTATATGTTGGTTATGTTGATATATTCCCACAAAAATATCTCATATATACAGGGGGACAAGTCTCTAGCTGGCTAGTGCATATAGTATAGGCTGAGTTAATCATGTAGTCTGGGTGCAATCTCACTCATTTGTGTATTCAAACATTTTACATGCATATTATAAAATGTGTAATACTTTAAGTAGCTCTTCTTAGCACAAAGTGCTCAATGGTGAGAGCTTATCTGATGACTGAATGTTCGTGTAAACAATTGCTTCAAACGACATTTCTTTTACTACACAGCTGATTTCAACTTTACTTCACAGGAATGTTCCTTGGATGGTCCTCTTCTAAAATTGCTCAAACCGTTCCACTAGAGCTAAAAATAGAAAAACATTTTAACAACATCTCCTAAGCAACTGGTATGATTTTGAAATGTTTTCACACAAGAGTTCCTTGTGTGACACTTTATAAAAAAATGCTTGAAACCATTTGGCTCCACTGCACAATATGGCTACCAGGGCTTAAAATAGAAAAACCTTTAAACAACATCTCCAACATGGCTAGTCTGATTTTAAAATATGTTCACACAAATATCTCTTGGGTGACATTTTATTCTAGTGTGCAGTGAGCGATATAGGGCCAGTGAGCGAGGGCCAACATGGCTATTCTAACTTCCTATTCACAGATTTTTCATACCCCACTGTAACAAAGCATTTAATATTCATTAATTTAAAAGTGATTGTGAAATTTAGAAATATGGTGAAAGTTTTGATGAAGGCATGTTATGGTATATTTTCTGTAATGTAATAATCTCTTTGAATTATTCACATTACCAGATGTGTTCAAAATTATTTTGTAGATCACATTTAATTTTTTGTTCATTTTTAGATGCTTTCTTTTTCAGTTGGATAATTGATAGTTGTTCTTGTATTTATTAAAGCAGTTTGCAGGCAGCATGTGAACATACTTCATTTTACTTTGTTCTGTTTTTTCCAAACAATCTCTGTGGGCTGAAATAGTAGCACAGCTAAAATATTTCCTAGTTATTCCAAACAATTTTTTACACCGACAAGTCAATACAGTTTACATCAACATTATAGCTTTATTGTATAAACACCTTGTAGACCTGTGATTTTAAATCTTGGAATTTGAATTTTAGACATTAAGATTGTTAGTTATTTTGTTGTTGTTGTTTGTATAATAGTAATGCATTTATTTTGTAACAGCAAGTTAAACTCTGTGAAACCTAGACCCGACTGTCTTTATATTTTCAAACAAGTGTAGATCATGATCAGCATGATGATTCCAGTTGTCTTACCTTGGTGTTCTCTGCTTACCGTTGAGTAGGTAGATTTACCATCCTAAATCAAGGGAGTGGCACTGTTCAGATAAACAAAATCATCACACGACGATTCAGATAAGTTACAGTAAACTGTCAATGTATATGGTTTTACATGAAAAAAACACAAAAATTCAGGCAGAAATTAACTATGTATATATTAATTTAATTTAATTTTAGATGTTGTGTTTCGTTAGTCTATTGGTACAAAAGATGTTATTAAGAGAATGAAAAACTGTCTGTCCTTGCGATAAATTCAGTATTAAAGAACATCATAGCATAAAGAAATGTCAGATGTTTGGTACAAGATACAATTCTTTATTTTGAGTCGGCATGGTATATTTCATGATAACATTAGCTATGTATAGCTATTGACCAACTATGTTTAAAAAGAACTTATCCCTAATGCCAGTGTACTATTTTACTAATATAACAATCAAATATATAAAACTTGTAATGGCATACATTATGTAATATTGATTAATGTGAAATGTAATTTGATTCCTTTCAGGAAATAAAATCGGTCAAAATTCTCTGGCATCTGATTGGCCAGTTTTAAATCAAGCGCATTTATAGCCAATCAGATTCCAGAAAGTTGTGAGACCAAGTTTTAACTTTTCAGTCGGAATGGTTTTCTTGTCACATGTAAATTGCAGACAGATAGCTCATTTTTTTGTTATTTGAAACAGGTCTTGAAGATATGAAACAGATTATTGAGCAATAAAATTGTCACTCACAAATAATTGTTGTTATACTTTACTTGTATCAAAGTGTGAAATGTTTTAAAGTTCCTGTTATGAGTATAACTTTTAATCATTTCAGATTATTTGAAATTAAGCACTGATTATAAAGCAGAAGAGAGATTTAAGTGATTAAAATATAACGGTGTTTATCCATAGCTATCAGTCCAATCTGTTAGTCTGTCCACCTTAACATAGTTTGAACTCAACTGCAAACTATCGTGCTGTGATCATCAATCATTGAATTTAGCATCAGTTTGATGTCTGGGTGTATATATGATATATTTATATATGTATATAAATCTGTTTATAATAAACCTTTTATATGGTCACAGGTTGAAGTCACTTCTGTTTAAAAACAGAAACATCTTAAAAGCATTTTCAAACCCATTGTTAGATTTTCCTCAAATCAGTGTCAAGAATTGTTCAGTATATTGTAATTAGAGGTCAAATTCAAGAGAAACATATAAATGAATCCCTAGAAATAGGACCATCAAAAAAGATTGATAAGATTACATGGTCAAGGTCACTGGGTCTAGACAACTTGACATTTTTCTCTACAACAAGCTACTGACAAAATGCTTGCTGAATCTAACAGCTACTCAAACCACATTTCATGAATAATGAAACATTTGAATTGTTCAAAGCTAAATATTTTCTTATAAAAAGACATCTGATTCATGTAAAATACAGGAAGAGAATTTGAGCTCCCCTGAGACTGTCAGTTAGAAGTTTCTTTAGTCAGCATTTTCACAATTGTATAGATTTAGCGCCCCTTTCAACTGTAGTCATTTTCACAGGGAGGCGGGGGCAGTTTAGCAACCATCATTCCTGGAAGAACCAGTACTAGAACCCTATCCTCTGCAAGAAACTTTCTCTCATAAAAGGACATGGTCGGTAGCATGGCTTGGACACATGACCCTCGATCATTGAGAGCTTTCCGTGGCTCTAACCACTAGACCACGAGAGCGGACATTTTAGCTGTTCAAAATGAACAGTATCTTACCAACAAAAGATTTAGTTTGAAGCTTGCTTTTATTGGATATTGGCTTTGGGAAATGTATGTCGGGCCCTGGAATATGACACAATCCATGTGTCTTCGTCACGGACCCATACAGTATATATACATGTGTCCATGATATTCATACACAGTTTGAACTGAGCACCATGCATCGTCATTAGCTTACCTTAGAAAAGGTCTTGAGGAGAAAGGTCCGTAAAAACATACGATTGCTTTTTAAATAACTCATTACGTGTTACTGTTCAGTGTTATGACCATCTGTTGGACGTGACCGGTCTTTTTCTTTGATGACTAACTTGCTCAGGTGCATTCTACAGTCTGCTATTTGCTTTTCAAATCTGTTTAAAAATAAACATCTTTTATACAACAAAAATTTTGATACTTTCTATTAATGTGAAGTAGATGTAATACCCTTAGAATATGTTACTTTTGTGTGTTTAAAAGATATCGACTCGATGTTTGTAAAATACTTTATCTCTATTTTACAAGTTTAGAAAATTTCTCCCTTCCTTTGATGTGGGTAATGGGTCAATAATATAATTGTCAGGGGATTAAAAAAGGAGGGAAATACTACAAGATTTATATAATCTCGATTTTAATTGTTTAATCTTGGGATAAGAAAGTGGATTATAGGGAAACAGAGAGCGATCTCGAAAAAAATGTTTATTTTAAGGTTTTATGGCGGTTCCTTTTCATGTTTTAAAAATGCTTCTGTAATTTACGTAAACTGTTTTATTGTAATTTCAAAAAATAATGACTCACGCCTATTTGCTGATGTTTTATCCAGTTATAATGAGGTTAGAAATGCGATTATTTTCAAACTTGTGGTCACTTAGTTCACCTTTTAGTGACCGTCTGAACGAACAAGCACTCTCGATACGCCTAACCACTTTTGTCTTTTCTTTTGATTTTGTTCACTTTACATACGTTAAAAATATATGCAATTTATATGGTTTGAAATATAAATTCATTCACACGAGTGTAACATTCAGTCTATCTCTTGTTGACGCATTTATAAATTGGTTACTGAAATTCATACTTTTCAAACGGGTAACGAAAATTCAAGCTTACATGTGGCGAATCGTATATACATTTTTGCTTAACTTTGAAAAATGTGGGACAGGTCAGTATAGTGCGGTTGTAAGTACAACGTCTGTTTGAGTTTTGGCCATTCATGCGTTTGATATCAATTTTGATTTGATTTAAAGCAAATTTTATAAAGGTACGTCCATGAGAGCATTTATATAAGCTTGTATTCTTGAGACCTCGGCATGTCTCCAACCATACCTATACCTAACAAAATGTAGTTTTTCTGGGTCCAAGAAAGGAGAGAATTCCCAGGCAGTTTCAGCCAAAGAGTGAATTTGATTGGTTGCCAAAAAGTAGGTCAATCGCGGTGACCAAAGAGATCTGTGAGTGCGATTGACCTAGTTATGCTTGATATCAATTTGATATACCTGTAAACAGTACCTGGTTCCCGTATTGCCATAGCATTTAGCGCGCTCAAAAAGCATCAATTTTAACTGTAGCGCAGTGCTCTCCACATTTTATCACTGCTTGGTACGAGGAGGTCTGCTTTCAGACTTCAAGGGCGGAAATGACGTCGTTCGTTTGCATCCTCTGATCATGCAGTTAACGTATTCATAACATAATAAGGCAATATAATAAATGAAAACAGTGTTTTACATATTTTCACGATTGACTTAAGAATAATTCTACTAAAATATTTATAAATTCAAATCGCAATATTTTACTGAAGAGGCCACCGCGGCTCGTCTCGGCACGGTAAATGTTATTCTAAAGTAAAAGCTTGAAAACCAAACTTTTATCTAACTTTAATGGTATATGATGTCAATATTTAAAGTAGGCAGCGTACAATTTATCTTCTAAATACACCATTTACAGTGGCGTGAGATTTCAAATATGGATAAATGTTATTATTATAACGTTTTTCAATAGATTTACACCCCGCAAATGTTATGATAAATAAAATGAAAAGTTTATATATCCTTTACAAGTCAAATGTATGCCTTATTTCCGATCTGGGCGATTTCAGGCGTGAAAGGGTGTCATAGCCTCGCGTTACGGAAGTGACTATGTAATCTACGTTACGTACACAGCTATTGTGCGTCTTTCATCAACGAGGTGACAATACCATTAAGAAGGCGTGACACGGGAATGTTTATGAACGAATTATTGACAAATACTAGTTTTACGAAGTGTATTGACCAAATTTATCTGTTGTTTTCTTTTCTCACTACGTCCATAATAAAGATCGCCCTTATTGATTTTGTAGTAAAAACAATTAGGGCTAATTGTGCAGGGTTCGTATACTTAATGTCTTAATCTATGTTGTGTACATGTAGACTTCGTAAAGTAGATGCCAAAGAGTTACATATTATTCAAAGCATTGGGTCCACATCAAGTTAAGTCGAAAATTCACTCCTACATGTACACTTATTCTCAATGGTTAACTGATTTTCTCGGAGCTTGCAGAAGTAGTGCTTCTCCAGGTCCGATTTTGTCTAGCTGTCTTCACAGAGAAAGCTTGATTTTGATTTATATTTGATACAATGTATTTATATTTTACCACTGAAGTATCTGGCTGACTAAACGAAATTAAGTCTATCTGGTATTTCGGTGGTAAAATACAGGGGCGGATCCAGGATTTGGTGTTAGGGGGGGCGTAACTTTTTTGCCAATTGTTGGTTCTGCTCAAGCCTTAAAACGGCAATTATGACTGTTTTCTATTGTTTGTTTTCAGTAATCGAACCAAAGAGATGGGGGGCGAGTGTTAATACAAATATTGAAGGCAAGACAATGCAAGGGCCGTGCCAAAGGTAAAAATGGGGGCATTTAGGGGGGAGCCGAAATTTTTTTTTCGAGGGTGCCTTTCGATTTCTGCTTTTCCTGCTTTCAAACATGTTTTTGATACTTTTAAGAACCGTTCGAAACAGAAAATTAAATTTTACCAGATTTTTTAAGATGGGAATTTAGGGGCCCCCTGGACCGCTAGGAATTTTTTTAGATCGGTAAAATGTAAGTTCTTGAGTTTGCTTTACACACCCGACGGGCGCACCCATCTTATTTATATGATTTTTTAATTCATTTTAAGGCAAAACAAGCAAAAGGTAAAACACTTACAAACGCAACTACAAATTTTAAAATACAGCGAACTTACTATGTAACAAGATCCCGTATAATAAATTATGCCGCTAATTAAACATCGAGGTGTATCCGCATAATTTGTATTTCTTAGATTTATGAAGTGACTTCTGTTGGTGACAAAAACATTAAGATGGTGTAATACTTTCAACGCACACCTGGTAAACTATAAACACATAAGAAATGACCATGCCATGTGTAGCAATTTAGAAATTGCTTTGACGAAGCAGTAGAGTAAGCTGTTTTGTTGATGCAGTAAATGACTGCTCGCTGTAGATCCTAATGTAGAATGTCTTTATATATATTACACAACATGTTGCCGCTAAATTATATTTATCACGGGATGACAATGTTTAGTGAATGTTTCCGTTACATAGCCATATTATTTATTCGTCGCACCTCTGCTCGCCTCCAGGTCGTTTCGATGTCAGTGAAGTCGCTTTCGAGTCAATTATTTTCTACATAAAAAGAAATAGAAACTCATACGTGTTATTGGAGTTGTAAACATGGAGGCAGGAGGTATACCTTATTAACCCCTCAGAGCCGTACTATAGCCACAAATACTGTCAAAACATTGGCCGCAGTGTACAAATGCATGTAATTGTTTTCCGAAGTGATTGAAATCTATCTTGAATGAAAGAATCCTCATATTATTGTCTTCACCAGCATCTACATTTACTTGGTTGTGGTTATTGGTTGCTAAGCGTGTTCAGCAATACACATACGTTTTACAGCCTTTCTGCCTAAAATGTCTTAAATTGGTATAAATTTTGATAAATGAATGAAAATATAAAAACCGCTTGAAATTGTATATTAGTTTTGGTGTATATGAGTGTAGCATGTTAATAGCTATCATAAAAAGAATGAAAAAGAGTGGATCCTATTTTTGGAAATGCAAATTATGAAGTGATGCCGAAATTATGTTATTGGAACAGAAAATACAACATTACATACCATATTCTATAGAACTGAACAAACAGCGCCTTCCAAAACTACAGAGGATCATGAAAGATGACAGATTAAAATCCCAGAAAAGCGAACAAAAACTTTATAAATAAATAACTTATGTAGTGTACTAAAAAATTAACTTAAACAAAAAATGTTACGCAGAATGTGTTTGTTTAATATGCATCCTAGTAAATCTTTTCAAATTTCGTTTAAGATGTGTCATTTTAAAAAGTATAAAAACCTCAGACGGTTGTTATTAAGACATTCGTTTGAAAATATATGCATCTAAAAATAATTGCCCAGTCATATTTAATTAACAAAAACAACTGAAACACGAAAAATTCATATACCTTTTATTTGCTAAAAACACACCTGGTTTGGTAACACGAGAGAGAAAAAAAACTTGTTTTCATTATTCCATTATAGTGAAAATTAAGTTTTTACATGAATTTTTTGTCGTTAAGAGTAATTGCTAAGGGTAATATTGTTGAACTTTACATAAAATCGTGTCAAAACTATACTTTATGACTAAATTCTACCAAAATCTTGTCAGTTTTGGAAGAAAACAATTTGTTATAGTTGCCTTTTTTGTTTTTTACAGACATGTTATGAAGGAAATCCGACACTGAAGACATTGTAGTAATGTTAAGCTGTCTTAATGAAAATGTACGACTGAAGACGCGATTTTTGCTTCGCTCATTTAAGAATGACAAGTGCGGATTCTGTACCGTAGTCCGTGTGTTAGCTTATCAACCTTTTTTTCGGACAGTGTAACTCACCAGTCAGTATACCGTGATAAAAACAAATACTGATTGTTAATTAACAAACATTCTGAAAAGATAAAAACACTTAACTCTCCTATCAAAAATGGTAAAATCTTGTATGTAACTGATCTTCATCGCGAATTTTTTTTAACGACGATTTTGAGAAGTTACTGAGATCTTACATTTTCAAAACACCTTAGTTACCACATGTACAATATTAATACAACAAACTTCCATTGCTTATACCAATCAGAGCTACTGACTGATTAACTGACGTACTAATCGACTGACTGGCTGATTTGATGAGCAAGTGAAATAGAAGAATGAATGAATGAATTGTTTAAATAGATTTGTGTAGTTTTCTCTTGTCATAATTTTCCGAAAAATCATGTTTAATATTCACGATGTAATCATTATACTGGATTATTTTAGTATGCTCGATGCACAGTTCCTGTCCCGACTAGTTAAATTCTTTATCTCGGAAAAACGCAGGATTTCTTGACACATTCCATACTTCCGATGTAAATATATTCGTTTATTTTTCAACACATAAACAAACTCGATAAAAACAAGCAATATAAATAATCAACATTCGAGACTTCGTTGGCGGCCATTTTCGTTGCAGATGGCGCTGATAGATCACATGATCAGCCTCCGCAGAAAACGAGCGCGTGGAAAGCGTCTGATAAACATGATTAGATTATTTTGATGGAAATGTGATCGGCTTACATAAATTCTCCTGTAGATTTTCTGCTTACAAATATACAAACATCTCGGATTCTGTTGTCTGAGAGTGTAGTTCGGCAGACATTGCCGGGAGCTACGAATTTTAGACATCTGTCATAAATACGTAAATAAGAGCTATTTGATTAAAAAATGTACGTCTGCATGAATAAAAACTTTGGCGCCAGATCACTCACGACTTCTCTATTGTTTTCGTAGTTTCAATAAGTAATTTCTGCAAATCGTCATATGATTAAAAAGTATGTTATCCCGGGGACATAGTCTAAATATCAACGTGTGCTATCACTCCAGAATTTCTCTGTTTCTTCAGTAGTACTGTGTATATATTTAACATGTATATCAGATAAGAATCTAAACCATATAGGAGCTTGTATGATAATCTGGATATTGCATTCTTAAACCGTTTTTGAATTAAAAGCAAATATAAAAAAGTATGATCTAATTTTTATTGGATCGAAACTTACATAATTTACCACTTGCCTGGGTGCTAGCAAAAAAATGTATCTAAGACTCGTAGTGTTTCGGGGTTTTTTTGTCAAGATAAAAAGGCAAAATGAAGTCGGAAAGTGCGAGCTTCAATATTTGATCTAATCTGATTCAATCACCCTGTTACTACGTGTAAATAGCTTAACATCTGGTCTTTATTCATAAGAAGATAATCTAGAAAATGCAAATGGCATTTTATTTTCTTCGGAAACGTATTTTCTGTTAAAAGTACCATGACAACAATGATTCGAAACATTTTGGTGATATTTTTTGAAAGAGGCATATTGTTTAACGATCAGGTAAAAAAAAAATCACCACAATATATACATGTACAAATATCGAAAAAGTATTGAATATAAGTTAAACAAAATTTTATTAATTCAAAACATTTACAAAATATGAACATAATATCATTTGTTAATGCAGGATAGAGTAGAAAGCCAATAGCTTTTTTTATAAACTCTCTCCGGACAAATATAAATTACATCTAAGGTAACAAAATTTCAGTCTATTTATAAATTTAAGTTGAATGTGCTTGTTGTTGATTCTCAAAACTTGTTACTATGTTAACTTTGCTTAAAAAATGTTTAATTTAGAAATTTTAAAACGAATTTGTACAATAAAGAATATTGCCATTAGATATATACGTATGTATTCAAATGATAGTATGTTTATTTTTATTTAAATGTTTATTTTTAATTTGATCGAACTGTTACCCATACGAAATATCGCCGATTTTTTAAACTTTTAACCGATTTCGATGTATCTCGGGTCGTTTTAAGACGATTTGATGTATCACCGGTTTCCAAAAGCAACTGTAAACGATAAACCAACGGACAGCATGGATGATGTACCATGACTGTGTAAGTTGTTTTACGGCAGTGCGGCTGCTGCCACAATGCCTGTAACTAAGGGATTTCTGTTAAAAAATGCACGAATAGATACAAAGATTAGCTTCATATAGATCTGGGTTTTTTCATTCAGCATTACATGTTGGCAGCAAATGTTTGTTGATTCAGTTTAATACCATTCGATTTTGTGTTATTTAATTCCATGGTCGATGAAACCAAGTGTGAGGCCGCACTGTTCCAATTTACACATGGTAATCATCCATGCTGTCCTTTGGTTTACCGTTTACAGTTGCTTTTGGAACCCGGTGATACATCAAATCGTCTTTAAACGACCCGTCTGAGCCGTCCAAACGTGGGGAAAAAACGGCGGAAAGTCCAAACAAAAACACTACCGACCAATTTATCCCTTCAATAACTTTTTTATTTTTAGGTCCACGATCCAAAACGGGTGTGACGATTTCAATATATTGCATGTGGCTATACAAAGGGCATGATAACAGTTCGATCAAATTAAAAATAAACATTTCCTTACCAATTTTCTTATCCGTCTCCCCCCAAAAATATTAAATTTCCGCCATTTTGACCAGAACTACATCAAATTCTCGCTTAAAGCCCCGAGATACATCGTTTACGTCCGACCCCCTGAATAGGTAAGCTTTTTTCCGAGAATACAATAATTGCTGTGACAAAACAGCGGTAAACATGTTTATTATACTCATACCAATTCGATTTAATCTAACGCAAAACTTGTAATAAAGTCAGTGTGACAGACTGAAGTTGGTTCTGCTCACTGTAGGAATCAACAACATAGTTCTCAAGAAAAATGTTCTTCAGTCAATCAGCACTCACAATATAAAGGTATACCAGCCATACAATACAACTACAGTTTTTATGACCGGCAGCATTTGGTGGTCAAACGTTTCTCTCATTTACTGGCCAAAGCGTAATAGCACTATCAATGTTGAGGCTAATCTAGATTTTGTCTATAGGCATGAAACGATATTTTGCTTTCTGGGGGATTTGCAAGGAAAACGTGCAGATTTAAGCACGTTCGCTGTCTGTATGACGAACGACTTTCAGTTGCACCGTAAATATTATTCCAATGAAAAAGCAACATTAACAGGACAAACAACATTTATAGCTGCAAGAAAAGAAAATAATTTCACAAAAAACCCCCTCCCCCATTAATAAAGCAGCAACTTTGGATTTTATTGTGGGACAAGAAGCATTAACTAATACGTAGGCTTATATTGTGTGCATCATTACAGCAACTGCTGTTATGATTAAAGGATGTATTTTGAATGTGTTAATAAATGAATAGATTATTTATATGTCAACAGAGTGACTGTTAAAATACCGTTTTATTACTTTTGCTTTGCTTGTTAACGATTTTTTTCATTATCCATGTGAGTAAGTGGTGCATTTGTGTGATTGAGATCTGAGATCATGCGTGTGTGTGGGAGGAGGGGGAGGAGAGGGGGAGAGAGAGAGAGGCGACATTAAATTCTTGTTCTTTGAAGGCCATATGGAAAAACATATGTTTTGTTTTACCTTGTAATTCGTTAATATGCACCGAATACAGCTCCCTGGGGAGCTGTATTCGAAAGGAGCTGTATCCGGTATTACTAACCATGCATCATCATGTAATTGCCATGACATATGTGCATATTTTACCGAAATAAACTAACTTAACTTAAGATTTACACGCCCATCAACATTCGCTGCCAGTAGAAAAAATACATTTCTCGTTGAACACAGGAAATGCTACATTTATATACACGTCCATCAAAATTCGTTGTCCATAGAAAAGTAGCTCAATTATACATCCATCAAAATTCGCTGTCCATAGAAAAAGCTACAGTTATACGTTCATCAAAATTCGTTGTCCATAGAAAAAGCTGCAGTTATACGTTCATCAAAATTCGTTGTCGATAGAAAAAGCTACAGTTATACGTTCATCAAAATTCGCTGTCCATAGAAAAAGCTACAGTTATACGTTCATCAAAATTCGGTGTCGATAGAAAAAGCTACATTTATACGTTCATCAAAATTCGCTGTCCATAGAAAAAGCTACAGTTATACGTTCATCAAAATTCGGTGTCCATAGAAAAAGCTACAGTTATACGTTCATCAAAATTCGTTGTCGATAGAAAAAGCTACAGTTATACGTTCATCAAAATTCGGTGTCCATAGAAAAAGCTACAGTTATACGTTCATCAAAATTCGTTGTCCATAGAAAAAGCTGCAGTTATACGTTCATCAAAATTCGTTGTCCATAGAAAAAGCTACAGTTATACGTTCATCAAAATTCGCTGTCGATAGAAAAAGCTACAGTTATACGTTCATCAAAATTCGCTGTCCATAGAAAAAGCTACAGTTATACGTTCATCAAAATTCGCTGTCGATAGAAAAAGCTACATTTATACGTTCATCAAATTCGTTGTCGATAGAAAAAGCTACATTTATACGTTCATCAAATTCGTTGTCGATAGAAAAAGCTACAGTTATACGTTCATCAAAATTCGCTGTCGATAGAAAAAGCTACATTTATACGTTCATCAAAATTCGCTGTCGATAGAAAAAGCTACATTTATACGTTCATCAAAATTCGTTGTCGATAGAAAAAGCTACATTTATACGTTCATCAAATTCGTTGTCGATAGAAAAAGCTACAGTTATACGTTCATCAAAATTCGCTGTCCATAGAAAAAGCTGCAGTTATACGTTCATCAAAATTCGTTGTCCATAGAAAAAGCTACAGTTATACGTTCATCAAAATTCGTTGTCGATAGAAAAAGCTACAGTTATACGTTCATCAAAATTCGTTGTCGATAGAAAAGCTACAGTTATACGTTCATCAAAATTCGTTGTCCATGAAAAGCTACAGTTATACGTTCATCAAAATTCGTTGTCGATAGAAAAGCTACAGTTATACGTTCATCAAAATTCGCTGTCGATAGAAAAAGCTACATTTATACGTTCATCAATTCGTTGTCGATAGAAAAGCTACATTTATACGTTCATCAAAATTCGCTGTCGATAGAAAAAGCTACATTTATACGTTCATCAAAATTCGTTGTCGATAGGAAAAGCTACATTTATACGTTCATCAAAATTCGTTGTCGATAGAAAAAGCTACATTTATACGTTCATCAAAATTCGCTGTCGATAGAAAAAGCTACATTTATACGTTCATCAAAATTCGTTGTCGATAGAAAAAGCTACATTTATACGTTCATCAAAATTCGTTGTCGATAGAAAAAGCTACATTTATACGTTCATCAAATTCGTTGTCCATAGAAAAAGCTACATTTATACGTTCATCAAATTCGTTGTCGATAGAAAAAGCTACATTTATACGTTCATCAAAATTCGTTGTCGATAGAAAAAGCTACATTTATACGTTCATCAAAATTCGCTGTCGATAGAAAAAGCTACATTTATACGTTCATCAAAATTCGTTGTCGATAGAAAAAGCTACAGTTATACGTTCATCAAAATTCGCTGTCCATAGAAAAAGCTGCAGTTATACGTTCATCAAAATTCGTTGTCCATAGAAAAAGCTACAGTTATACGTTCATCAAAATTCGTTGTCGATAGAAAAAGCTACAGTTATACGTTCATCAAAATTCGGTGTCCATAGAAAAAGCTACAGTTATACGTTCATCAAAATTCGTTGTCCATAGAAAAAGCTGCAGTATACGTTCATCAAAATTCGGTGTCCATAGAAAAAGCTACAGTTATACGTTCATCAAAATTCGCTGTCCATAGAAAAAGCTACATTTATACATCCATTAAAATTCGCTGTCCGAGAAACACCATTTACCATTTACTGTCCATCGTTGGAGAAATACCATTTACATGTCCTTTATCATTTGCTGGCTATAAGAGATTCAACATTTACGTGTCCCTAAAAATTTCACCGTCAACAAGGGAAGCAACATTTACACGTTGAAAATCATTCGCTGTCTATAGGTAACGCTACATGTGAAGCAACATTGACACGTTTAGCGACAAGAGCCGTCTATAGGAAAATATTGTCTAAGAAAATTCCTTAGGAAAGAGCAACCTTACACGTCAAACAACACGCAGAAGCAACTAATCGTTCCGTATATATGCGTCGTTCCTAGATATATAAATCTTTATTAGAGTCTCATCAATGTATATCACAAGACACATTCACAAACAGATTAACATTAAAGTGATATACATTGCCATTCATTAATGAGTTTTAAGAGACTAATCATTAAAACAAAAACACATTAGTTTACATTTAAATACCTATGTGTAGGACAATCAATGCAAAGAATATCATGGCTCTTTAAATATAAAAAAAAATAGTAACTGACTGTCTGTGTTCAAACAGTATTTACTAGCTTGCCTTACTGTACGACAAATGAACAGTACCATCAAAAGTGCCTGTATTTACAAAATAACACTTCTTTAGAGCAGGGCCTATAAATCGTGGTAACAAGAGGACTGAAGACGAAATATGCCAGTATAAACAAGAAAAAATTGTTTAAAAAGACAAACAAAGCACTTCAGATGATCTATAACTGTCGGATTTATTCAAAAGAAACATATGTTTTCATAAAGGAAGAAATATTTGAAATTTCTGTTCATTCTCTTTTGTCGCTTACGTAAAATAAATAATAAAAAACATTTCGCTTCGTCTCCGGTCGCTTATGTAAAATAAATAACAAAAAAGGTTTTAAATAAAGTTTCTCGGGTAATACATTTCTAAAGGTGCTGACGTCTCATATCTGTAATAAGTTTCCTGTAACTGTCTGTGCAAGCATTAAAGTGTCACATCATGTCCGTCTTATAGCCTGTTAACAAATGTCCTTTATTACGTAATTAATTTCAATTTAAAATCTTTTGAAGTAATTATTTTGACGCTGCAGCATCATAATACGGCTATCATATTTTTCGGTCACATAATTTGTCAAAATGGCTTACCGCTCGCTTAAAACAAATGGAGCGCTCGTTGCGTCAGGACACCTGTTATTTAAATTGACATTAAGTCCCTAAAGGAACACAAGACTCTCAGCTTAAACAACTTTGTTGTTGCTTTTTTGATACTTTACTACAGAAAAGGCAAAGTTGCATATTTCTATACATATTTTTGTAGAACGTACACGTGCCTTTATTGATAATGTGCATGGGCGACATCTGTAGTAAACTCGAAACTAAAAAGTACCGTCACAGTCTGAAACTAGGTCTTGGAAAGGTTAGAAATCTGAGAAAATCTTAAAACATACGCATGTTGAAGTAGCATCAGCTATTGTTTCATACTTTCTTCATCAATATTCAATCCCGCCAATATATGTCGACGAAAAACTCAAACGCGATTTCTATATTTTCAAGTTGTATACTAAGACCTGTGAGAACTTCGTGATAATATTGTATCAACATTTTTGGGCGGACGAACACACAGACATGGACATTTTTGGAAATATTGTTTTTTCTATGACTGGGGCAAGGCAAGAAAGCTCTGACATGATCTATGCATCATCAACAGTTTGCGTGTGTGTATATGAGGGGAGCATTAACTTATTATTGAATAAATTAGAATGGCGAAATTGCAGACAGTTGTCATTATCATACGGCAGTCTTGGTGTATATAGCAAAAATTGTCTATTAAGCATATGTAACTAAATAATTTTTTCAGTCTTTTCTCTTATTACATACTATTCGGTTATTTACAAAATGTTTATTTTAATTGCGATTTTATAAATTTTCTATTTCAATGTGTATGAAGTATGCCATGATTTTTGTTTTTCAATGGTCTGAAATAAGATGTTGTAAATATTTTGATTGCATATCTGTACATATTACCTTCATTAAATGAAGAGTTTATTATGCTTTTTATTACATATCATCATCATCATCATCATCATCATCATCATTTATTAATTTTTATTATTATTATTATTATTATTATTATTATTATTATTATTATTATTATTATTATTATTATTATTCGCATTTCTTACACTCCTGAAATGCTTGCAAACTGGGTTCAAATTTATCATCAAACTTCAAGTCAGCTTTTCGAAACCTAAATTGCTCATATCATTCCTAATAGCAACTTATGGCAAGCAATAATTCCATACGTTATGTTGAGTGCCTTGAAGATTGTTTGTCTAAAAGGGAGAAAATGAACTTGTTATCTTTATTTATTCGAAATCGCCAAAATTTAAGAAACTATCAACATACCGTCAACCCGATCCTAATTTCAGACACCATCATGAACATTCCTGGACAAAAGCAAGTTCATCTGGGATTCTGTCAATATTGGGCCAAACTCGCTCGAAGCATTAAGTTGATCAATGTGATAGTACAACCACTGTAAAACGTTAAAGCTATACAACTGTTTAAAATGACCAGAACAGTTAAGGTTTAAAAGTTTTTTAAAACATGACAAGTGTTTAGAAAATTAAACGAAAATAAGGTATACTCAACCATTTCTTTCACTAGTGGATACAAACAAAACATTATTATACACAATTGATGGAAAATCATTTTATGACTTGACCAGGCAAAAAAGATTTTGTTTCTTTTCAACAATGTTCAACAGGAATAAAACTATTAGATAGTTGTGTTATTTAACTGTCAGTTTCGTGATCCTTTATTTTCAATGATAATAGACCTTTGGTGAATGTATTCCATTAAATTGCAATGGTCACTTTGAAAGGGTATTAGCACTTTAAAACAATGAAGTGGTGTATGCTTTTCAAAGAAAATATACAAACAAGAAATTGTTTTTCTTTCACGTAAGAAACAATATCTTTAAATTAAGTAACAGCCCAGACCCGAGGTATAAACTTGCAAGATCCAGTGCTATCAGGGGAATATTAAACGGAAAAAATATCTCCGCTGTACTGCAGTATAAATACGTTTTCTTTACAGAACGTCTTGTAAAAAATTAAATAAACCAGGGAGACGTACGTTTTGCATCAACTTTATTCTTGCTTCCTGGCATTCGTGAGAACACAAATGACGTACATACACAACTAACTATTGTTCCCATTATAGAAAGTTACGCTTCTTTGATTCATTGTAGAGCTGATCCGAGAATCTATTGGGGTCCAGATATTTACATGTGTATTTGATTTCATCAAATATGACATTGTCTGGCAATAAGAGGATGACGTAACGGAATCATAAGCTCGCAACACTATAGTAATTATTTAGATTGGCAGACTTGAAAGTTTGTGCTCGATAAACCACCATACCATGTTTTCGGGTGAATGCCAAAAAAGCGATCTAAAAAACTTCACTTTAAAAAGTGTTTTTCGAATTTATATCTTGCTGAGCCCAAAGGTGAAATTCATCACGAAAGCTTCGACTGAAAGCCGCAGCGATTGGATAACTATTTACAACTTTCAACACAAAACGTTTCATCATCGCTACGCATACCCGGCACCGTGATAGGCTGACTGAACCTCTTTAGTGATTAAGAATCAGTAGTGACCTGATTATATATGAGAAAGTTTGCAGATTCTTTCGTAGACAAGGAGTCAGCGGTACTGGTCGTTAATAGAACCTACGGTTTAGATTTATTGTTAGTCTTTTAATAACTGTAACAGTGTTGAAATGTGCATTAAAGCATGAAAAAATGAACATAAATTGCGAAACTGAGCACTTTTATTAAGCGTGAAACCCATGACCAACTGTCTCCAAGAAGGTGACAGCAGTCGGGTTATGACAGGTCCATCAAAACAAAAGCGACCAGTGAAAAAAATTGCTTTTTCTACCAATTATTGTACACTGTTATTTTGACAGCCATATATACCGTTTCGAACGGAGCAGGAAATGAATTAATGATATTTTGAAAAGGTAAATAAAACATGAAGTTTTGATGTTTCTCACTGTATTATTCCGTGTTTGATTTTACAAATGATGCATTTAAGTAAATAGCAAAAATTAAGGCAGAGCTAATTACGAAAAAAAAAACACCAAATGCAGCACAAAAATAAAAGAAAGGGTCATGGGAACGGAATTGTTATCATATTCTAGTTTGAAACCATATATTTATCTATGACTTTTTTGGCAAAAAATCATAATGAATTTGTTTGAATATAGTTTGGTATACATTGAATCTTGTTTGGCACAGTAAATATTAAAAAGAAAGGATAAAGTTTAATACAAGTATCATCTCGGTCGAATTTTTATTTACATGTACATTGTATTTATTAATTTTTCTACGATACAGTAAAACGTTTTTGATAGAATTCTCGTTGAAATAGATTAATAATTTCTCAATCATTGTCACTGGCCTCATTCTAGATCTGAAACCTACAATACTGTATAAAATTGATACATCTGGCCTGTTAAACCAGTATTATCCCACTCATGCTGTTACAGAGTCAGGCTGTAACCTGGTTTAAAAATAAAAGGCATTGTCTGTCTGTCTGTCTGTCTTTCAAAATTAGGACATTCAGAAATGCATAAACCGCACACTAGACAATGGACTGGAAGGCACCAACGGATATTATAAATTAACGTGAAATTCGCTATTTTGTTGACATAAAACTTCCAGATCATTGTATAAACTGCATTAATGGCAATGTTCTTGTCTAATGCTAAACGGTAATGGTGTTGTATTGTTTCAATGAAAAACTTTATGTCGGAGAGAAAATAATATATTTTGGTCGGCTCTAATTTTGGAGGATGCGGGGTCAAGTCCCAAACACTATCCAAATGACACAGCTGTTTCTTTTATCCTTGAGTGACTTAATAATTTCTAAAGCTTTTCTCGCAGTTTATCTACATTTGTACTTAATTGAATTAAAGTAAAATTAATTCGTATAATCAAAACTAAAAGTATTCAAAATGTCATTTTGGTAACATTTATTACAACATGCAGCTAGTATTTCCTTCACATGCTTATCTATACGTATTATATAACTGGCATTTTGTGAAGAACTGCAGGTATCTCTTCATGTTCTGATGCTGACCATGATATATTTTAACACTTTAGAACAGATACGGTCATGTTGAATTTTTTAAAAGTTTTAGAACTCCTAGAATATCTCAGATTAACAGTACCATAGAGTAGTCTGTATTTAAACTTTCGACTGGACAATCTGTCTTCAGCGGCTACTGACACTGTGCATATTTCTTACTTTTAGACATAGGACTAAAATTAGGATCCGTCTATTTCATATAATATATGGACCCTGCTAAAGTATATAGAATTGGGATAATTATACTCGATGAAACAAAAACGTTGTCTCCGAGTCTGAATACTGTAAATAAATAGTTTGACATGGAATTGTATTCATCCCATTTTAAAGCACCAGACATCTGGAAAAAATACACGTGATTAGAGGTCGTAACATATTGTTTTTGTTTCACTGTTAAACTATATAAATAAATTGAATATATCTCCTTCAGGTGTTAAATAAGTAACTTTTCTTTGATAAGAAAATTCGTGAATTCCGCGATCTGTACATGATCGTTGACCTATTGCAGGAAATGAATTGAATTGTTATACAGATTCTTATATTTGCAAATATATAGTATAGACTTATTTCAACAGATTGGTCGAGACAGAATATGTTATTTTGGTAGTTTACATGTCCGTTTTATAAATCCGTAGAAACCGGAACGTAAAATTACAACACCTATAACATTGGTTAATACCAGCAAAATAATTATTTTTTGTCCACCACACTTTGTACTATTGAAAATACTTTTATCATGTTGTTACCCATGCATTAATTGAAAATGTTCATGTGTGTAACCTGATTGTACTAATAAAGAGTCGTCTTGTCTCTTGTCTCTATAATTATGGTGGCCACATGAAAGAGTAATCTCAATTTAAATACAAAATTTAGTTTGAACTCTGACAGGAGTATGAGTCACGGTATTGTTGTTTTGTCTGCTTTTGCCTCCGTTTTCTTTCTATTTCTTATATTTAGATGCATTAAAAAAATGTTTGTTTTGACAGACAGATTTTTAAATTGGTCATTTCAAAGAGGCTGTTTGAGTAGAAAATGTGACGAATTTTTCCCAGTGTTCCCATACATCTTGTGATAAAATTACGTTATAAAAAAGCTTGCATCTCGTGTTATTTTTATATTTGAGCAGACGAATAGAACAGAACAAGATTGGTCAAATGTTCAACCCAAGGACCCTATAGTCTAAAGCTTTAATTCTTCTATCAGCGAGGAACTGCTCACTATTTCTGTTTTACCACTATGCTTTTAGATTAATAAGAAATAAAGAATGTAAAGCAATATGTCGTTTTCCTTTCCTTTAAAGACTGTGAAGTTTATTTAAAACGTCAGAAATATTCAAGTAACAGAGCATTTTATTTATGTTGGAAATATTCTGAAAATCATTGCAGAACTTTTTTCAGAATTTGATATTTTGCTGCGATCTTTTTATTGTCGGCTTTTTGTTAATGCATTATCTTTATTGGCCATGCTGTTGCAAAAAATTGAGGTTATATAAACATTGAAAGTTACGGAGGTCTCTTTAAAAATGAGTTAATAGTTAAAACGATTACGTATAAAAATTCAAAATATTTTCAAATATTCAACAGGTATTCCTCGTTCTGTCTTTGAAAAAACTATTTCATTATACATTATGTAAATTTTATGTTTCAATATTATCTTAATTCTACGTTCATATTATTTCTATTCATTCTTGAGATCAGTAACAGAAAGGCTTCTGTAGGCGAGTAAGCATTCAAATCCTGTCAGTTATAGTGTAATATCCAGTTACGTGCTTCATTTTCCGTTTCGTCTAAGATTTAACTTTTTGTGTAAAAACTGTCTGTTCCGGATCGTCCGATTACTGTTTGATGTGGGATTCATAAATGTCGAAGCTGAAATTTTTGTTGTTTTTGTTTACACCTTGATAAATGCTTCCAGATATAGAAAACAATTTGGTTTCGGTACGGCTTAGTAATTAACAAAACATTAATATTTTTGTTTGAAAGGGAACATACTTATCATATCTTTAAAGCATAAATATAATATGCACTTTGAATTCATTCAAACCTATTCAAGTTATTTCGTCTTGAGACACTATCTTTTTTTCTTCATGCTTTTCATGGGTAATAAATCTGCCACGGTTAATATACATGAACCCTTAAAATGTCCCCTTTTCTTCTTGCATTACATCGTTACTAAATCTGCCAAGTTGAATATACAAAGTTGACAATTTACTAGTTATAGTAATATCCGGAATTCATAAGGAGGAAAAAAAATAGTGACACGTATTGTAGCATATACAGAGTTTGCAAAAACATGTTAGTTACTTTATCATGAGCTGTCAACGTAAATGTAATATATGTAGTCTTAGGAGGGTAAAAAAATCGGAATTTACTTTACAAGTTATGAAGAAATTACTAAGTCAATTAATTAATTGCGAAACGTGACTTTTATTAATGTTATAACTTATACATTTCTATGATACTCCAACAAACAACTGTCAATCAATAACATACAAGAACATGTAACAAAACAGTGAAGAAACACTAGAATACAATCAGTCAGTGAAATTCAGCTATGAACATTTTTTTGTAATAATAATAATAATAATAATAATAATAATAATAATAATAATAATAATAATAATAATAATAAATATAATAGTAATGATAATAATTTATCGCCAACTTCATTGTTGGAGTGTTTTATATAGAAATTGAATGTATCAACTTACTCACATAACGTCTAAGAACTAAGAAATATTGTCTTCACGTGTAAAACCCTGCCGAACAATGTACTTTCTTCAAAGTTCAGCGCTCAATATTCAATGCGGTTTTGATTAAAGAGGCGCTTGAAGCCAACGTTCATCAAAAGAATTATCTTGATAAATATTTCCATTTCGACTTCATATCACAACATTTTTCAGTTTTGTCACTTGATACGAAAATGCAGACCCTAACTGGGGCACATTTTAAATAATTAACGTTACTTCAACACTCGTCCACAAAAACAGTTTGACTATGCTAACTTTAGGATGCTATCACTGTATCCTTGGAGTTGAATGAAGCTGTGGTGGTCCCGGGTGTAGCACGTGCTGGGTTTCCACGTTTTCAAGCGGTGAGATATTTCCAGTCCCTGAGTAAGCCAAAGTTCGGTTGGCGACATTTTGCTGGTAGATTAAATCAGAAAGTCCGTTCCTAAATCCTGGGAACTGTATATTTGAAGACCACATTTGAGGATTCATGCCATAATTAGGAATGTTTGTGTAGAGTTGTTGGAAATTGAATCCACAAAGTCCACTAGCCAGTGACAACTGTAATGTACTCAAGTTTCCACCTTTTAGATCTATAACTTTCGGAGGTGGGCTAGGAATTTTATCAAAAATATCAATTTTTCTCTTTTTTGAGGGTCTTTCTGTGTTTTCCGTTTCATTCTTTTCGCTCATTGTATTTTCATTACTCGTGTTTTCGTTCTTATCCTCAATACCCATAATACTGTCAATAGTAAACAACTTCCGTTTTATTCCAGAGAATTTACTGCCACCTGAGAAGTTCAGTTCCGATTTTTCAACATTTCTGTTCTCACTTATTTGCCGTCCAAAATGCGTACTTGTTTCCGTAGAATCCCTCGAATTTTCGTCCTCAGAGGCGCTGGAACCTACATTGATGCCACTGTCGTCAACAGACGATTCTGTAGATACATTTCTTTGTTTCCCAAAGTTGTCACCATCACCTTCGTCCCCAGATGTCACATTAAGCTCATCCAACGACTCTGCATCGGACTCATTTCTGTCTTCAGAGTTATCAAAACTCGAAGGTCCGTCGCATCCATCTTTCACCGGAACTTTTACCCTTCTCTTCCGACGTCTATAGTTTCCATTCTCAAACATCTCTTCGCAGTTAGTGTCTAAAGTCCAGTAATTTCCTTTTCCCGGTTTTCCCTTTTCTCGAGACACTTTCATAAAACAGTCATTTAAACTGAGATTATGTCGGATACTGTTCTGCCAACCTTGCTTGTTGTCATGGTAATATGGAAAACGTTCCATGATGAACTGGTATATTCCATTCAGTGTTATTCTGCGATCAGGTGCACTTTTTATTGCCATCGCAATTAGTGCGATGTATGAGTATGGCGGTTTCTGGGGTTGTTCCCGACGCTGAAGCTCTTCGATCATTCTCATAGCGTAGGCTCGGTTCAAATCTGCCGGATGGTAGTACATGCCCGGATAACCGTAAGGTGATGGCACTGCAAGGCTGCTGTATGCCGGCGGAATCGACGCCCCGTAAAGTGCAGAATATCCGTGTTGAACCACGTCAGTTGATAGTGCTGGCGGTGTTGCCATATTTCATTTAAAACTGTGATAATTCAACACTTAATATTTGTTAATGTTTGTAAGAATTGCTAAAGATACACACACACCCACACGCTGTTTCCAAAGTTTATCTTTCATATATTGCAAAGAACATGCGCTATTCGACAAGTTTGCTGTCCTGCTCAAGTTTGAATCTAAAAAGCAATCCAGATGAATATTTATATGACTTAGTATATGTTTAATTGTATGTTTACTTAATGATGGCAAAATAAATGGACGTTAATACAAATATCGCTCAAGTAGTGTCAACCCCTTGGGCAATTAAGTGGCAATTGCCGATCACGTGGCTTTTGTTAACTAATCACAGCAAGTTTCGAGTAATCCTCTATCAAAATTACCGCCCATTTACACGCCTACATTATTCCTCCTGCTTTCGTAAATTTTTAGCGTAAAAAAACTTGACCACCCAACTTATAAACATTATTTTGACATACGATATACTGATATTAAGCAGATTGTGTTATTTTAGACCTCAGCACAGATCTGATAAATTTGGAATCAGATTGAGATTCGCTTATTTACATCATGTTTTCAACAAATCTTGTTTTGCGAAGAGCTTTAGTTAAACAACAGTGATCAATCTCTTGCAATTTCATTTGATCTAGAACATACGGTTTCAGCTCTAGGCCATACAAAAGCAAAACATCTTAATTGATGTTTAAAACATTTTTAGAGTGCTATATTTCTGCCCTTACAAACTTTGTAGATTCTTACGAAATTCGCAGTTACTCTTGGTTGGTTATTACAAACTATAGTAAAAATGGTATAAGGGTCAAATGTTGTCCATAAAATAACTTAAAACTGCAGATTTTGTAAGAAAGATATGTTTTACAAATGTTTAATTGGGTACTGGAACAGAATGTGAAAACAATAACCATCCGTTCATTCGATGACTAAAGTATCTCGTCGAAGAATAAGAAAATTACAAATATTTAAACTAACACCCAATCCCACATGACACGAATTTCATGTGAAACTCAACATTATATTTCATTTGCCTTCGTTTGTCATCAGCAGCCGTGTTGAATGTTAATTTAGAGTGATGGTTAACAAGCCACCAAGGATGTTTATGTAATAAGATTATAAAAATAAATTGTATGTACTTATCTATTTCAACACACGTTGAATTAGAAGATTATTTGTGTATTTTTCCTTGATTGAATCTCACGTACACCGTTTCAAAGCAAAGCGTCTGATCTTAGTTCGCAAACGCATGCTAAATTTCAAATAGCTGTTTTCCATTCTTTCTAAATGTTTTCCCCCAGTTTTAAAGATTATGAAAAAATACAACTTTCTTTAAATTGGCATTTAAATGGTTTACAATAATGCATGTACTGTATCTAATACGTAATATTTGAATTTGAATTGAATTGAAGGCGTCAAAGAAATATATAAATACAGTGTAAAAATCAAAAGTGAACGAAAATGATAAAATATCAATATGAGTGCAAGCCACGTGTATAAGAATAATTTTGAAGGAATGAATGAACGTCAAGATGCAGCTCTATAGTTAATAGTAATAATAATAAATAAAAGTTAAAGGATAAAATACGTATTTTTATGTTAAAATTTATGTTTTACTGCGATCTGGAGGATTCTTTTTAATATTCATTTACGGGGGTCGGCACACGTTTTGACCAGTTTTAGATCATTCATTAATCTAGGATCTCTATGATTTTTTAAGGTACGACAAGATAGGTTATCTACAGACCCTTTCCCTGAAATGCCATCTTCAAAGACAATAATAATCAAATAAACCGCTTACATTGCTAATCGTTAAGATTTGCTTTCCCAAATTATAGATATCAGTTAAGTAAAATTGTTTTAATAACAAATTAATTTATTGAAAATAGAAGTCTAATCTTCAAATAAGCTTCTTTAGAAAAAACAATTGTGAAAAAATGAGCGTAAATGGATAGAGTATTGTAGTTTTTTTTTGTTTTTTTTTAATAAACTACATGTTCAGCATTTTCAACCATTACAATTATTAATGTACATACATATTGAAATATAGACTATAATCATTTGATTTCAAGTACAGTTTTATATATTGTTTACATCGGCTTCTCAAAATAATTTTCTTACTTCAGAAGTATAATTGTAAAGAACGAATATAAAACCAAAAATAATATATTTCAGTGTATCCTATTTTATAAAAAATTTTTTTTTTGAATAAATGTGTAGTGCCAGTATATCAAAGGAATCAATAGAAATACAATATTAGTCTATTCCATCTACCGACGAATGATGTTCTTCTGGCATCTGGGTATTCCCAGCATCTTGCCAGTGAAGTGTGCGGACACTTTCTAAACATACTGAGACAGCTTCATTTAAAGCTGAATTTTCCCAGTAAATGGACTGCAATGATGTAAATTTTCCAAAAGGCTAATGATAACATTTAAAATGGCATGAAATAGTATAATTATAGATATAAAATTAATATATACAACTTGGCCAAAAATTAGTTTGTTGTGAAAATGCAAAGCTGACTATGAATTTATTTTCACAATAAAAAGAAAATATTCACTTTTAGGCGTTTGTAATGTAATTAATGAAGTAGTCGTCATAGAACTTTGTAAAATCCAAAATAAGTGTTAAAACAACACGTTTTTTTTTAGAAACAGATGTCTTCAAACTTGTGTTAATTTGGTAATTAGGAGTAATGTCATGACGCAACGTTAAAAATGTACACGCACGTGACAGACATGTTAATTAGAAACGAGTACAGTTTTCATTTCGTTCAAATTTTGGATTGCATAAATTTAATACTTGCAAACAAGAAGAAAGAATATTTTATATATGTAATACTTGACATCATATTTTTTCTTTTCATTTATTTTTGAAAGATACCGCTGATATATAGAGTTAAGTTCATTTGAAATGGTTGCCCTCTTTGAATTAAACAATAATTCATATTTGTTTGTGTGAAATTCATATTTTTACCCGGTAATTGGGTAACATACGCTACCTTTCTGTTTCTATTTGCACATTCCGTACTTCAGTCTGCGGCCGGTATTAATCCAATTTTATTTGAAGATTAAATTCACAAATAACAGGTGTTAGGTCAAATACTTTTAATAAACAATCATTATTATATCTGTTAAAAGTATCAATATAGGATGCTTTTCATTAAATTTTTATTAATGGATTTACATAAGGGATTAAGAGGACAGGATGACCGGTTCGTTCTGACTCTAGGGTATCCTGAACACCTCGCTGGCTACCTCAAAGAGGGACAGGTGTTCTCTTTCACAGACGGTTTAATCAGAAATTGTTGATTTTTAAAATCTTGATACAATTTTTAAACACTGCAAAAATGCCTTCCGTCTTCGTAACGCCGCTAAGCGGTTTGAAGCTCGGTGAAAAAATGAAAAGTAACAAATGTTTGTTTAGATTATTTTAAAAGAAAATACTGTACTATTAAACTATACACATATCATTTATACGCTTGTAAGACATTAAATACTGGAAAAAAGAAATACGAAAATTGTATAAAATACTACTATCTCTTCAAGAAAAGTAATGCATTAAAATTAAAAAAAATGTCTATTCCTGATACATGTACAATAAAATAACCAGTTTATTCAGTATTCAGTCACATAACATTACAGACTCTCCGTAATGAATACCTCTACCATTCCAAACAAACGGTTTCCATTTTGCCAGTTCCATTCTATATTCCGTTCTGTTGCAGGTCTTAGAAAATCGCGCAAATATTTTAAAAAAAAATTTTTTTTTAGTGGAGCAAGTTCTCGGCTTATCAAACTAATCTCATCTGGACATTAAAAAATGAACATAAAATATAGAGACAAAGTTTAAGCTTTATTCTTCTTTTTCTGAGCAGCGATTGTGAATGAAATACACTGTAGCCACGCTATACTTACTTCAGTGTTTATCTGAATTTTTGAAAGTGAAAAAATGTTTGTTTTGCTTGCGTGAAATCCCCCAAGACACGCAACAGACAAACACACAGTTCTTTGTCAAAAGATCAAGAATATTCAGATATTACAACAGTTTGCTAAGTACTTTGCTAATTCCAGTCTGTCGGATAAAATCGGCCCCATAAACTACTTTTTTACAACTTTTTTGACATAAATTTTAAAAACTGGGCCTATTTTATTTAATTTGTTAGGTTAAAGTACGCAGCAGTTTTTACTTCGTGTAGGCCTATACGCATGTTTCAAGTCAAGGTTTTGCCTGCTCGTCCCATGCGGGTACGATAGGATTTTCCTATGAAAGCAACTTAAAACTGCAAACATTTCCAAAAACCAAAACACATGGTTTCCAGCAGTTTCGCTCCATTCAGACCAAAGACAAATGCTGATTAAGACAAATGCTGATTAAGTCAAACAGACCAATAGAAACAATTCTTATAAACTTAAGTTTTTGTTCTTTCTGATTTCATTATATCTAGTCTTTTGCCATGTATTGGCGTCTATAATCTACTCCAGTATTTCTCCCATGATGCTGTTAAATTCGAATTTTATGTCTGAAAGGTTTTTAGTAGGAGATGTCATATAACAGCGATACAGCTGCTTCCGAATATAGCTCCCGGTAGAGCTGCATTCGGTGCACATTTAACGAATACAGCTCCCTTGGTATAGCGGAGATGTATTCGAAGTAAAGCATATGCAAATTCGCAAATAGCTACCTATGTTTGCTTTATTAGAAAATATAAAAAGTCATGAACCCTATGTTTAAAATGTCCACAGATAGAAATTCGGAACATTAATTTCCTAAAACATCTAACACAATGTTCAATATACTGCATGTTACATCTTTTCCGTCCGTCTATTTATCCCTACAGTTGTCTGTTGTCCTACCCTGTCTGTTGTCTTATATGTCCGTCTGTCAGGCCGTACACCCTGATGTGTATGTGCTTTATTCCGTCAACATTTATTTGCCTTATATGCTATCGTTATATAAAAAATGATGGTTTATTGAAAGAAAATAATTCTTCAATATCAGCAAAAAAGTAATTAAACTTCAAATTTTCATTCAACTGTCCACCCAACACGTGTGGACAAAACGATAGACATCCTAGGGCTAAGTACTGCATCCTGAATAGCGGTATGGATCCTTGTTATTCTATGATAAATTCTTTGCCGCGAACTTGTATAAACGAGTGATACGTCTTTGTTACATCGGGTCCATGGGGCGCTCTATTCGAGAAAAAAGGTACAAGAACTCACCGAATACAGCTCCCATTTGATTAGGGGAGCTGAATTCGTTGAAGCGCACCGAATACAGCTCTCCGGGGAGCTGTATTCGAACGGAGCTGTATCCGGTGTTACAATGCCATCCTCCTCTTTGCCAAAGATTTAAATTGTGTATGCCAAATATAAGGTAGAGCTGCTAGGTAGCCGTTCCCTTGTAAAGGTAAGTAGAGATGCACTCTGTATAGTTGTTATATTATATTGGGACATTATATTTTTTGTTATTTGAGACTTACATTGTGTTGCAAGTCCACCATGTCTGAAACTGAAGGATAGAGGCACGGATCCACCCACCCACCCCATAAGACACCAAACCAAAACAACCACCACGTGCCGAGCCAATAAACATGTCAACCACGAAGGTTCGTACACATATCATCACCCCACATTTCATACTAGTCTCGACATCAGCCTCACCGTTGGGTGTTATTTCACGTACTTGTGAATGTACACTTACAACTTTTTTAACAACCTTAAACTTAACTTCATACAGAGTATGACCCTTAAATTGGTTGGAGTCAAGTCACGACTGGGGAGATGTTAGTGTTGCTTACACTCTCTTTGTTAATCTTGCCCAACCCCTTGGCAGAGGTAGGTTAAAATATTAGATACAGATGCAATGGAATCCAAGTGCCAGACCCTAGCTCTTTTACGAATAGATCTTTTAGTTCTTTCACGTGACCAGTGTATACACTGATACACGCAAGTAGCTTTCTTGGTATGGTATATTAGGGTTTTATCGCTGGTACCGGTTTCCCATATGACCAACGCCCCCAGAAGAGTTTAGTTATTTTAGGTTTCGGGGGATAGTGCAAGATACAGAAAGCGTCCCAATTCCAGAGACACCCCTGGTTCTTTATCATGCCAGGTTTTCACCCATACATGGGACCTCGGTTTTAAGTCTCATCCGAAAGACTGGTAGCTTTCTTGTCAAAAGTTTGAGATTATAAACGTTTCATCTGCCCTGCGCATTGACCCGGCAAGAAATGTTGCCTGTCGCTTAAGTCCCAGAACATAAATAAAAACGCTAAATAAATAATTTCTTTAAAAAATATATTTAACTATACATATTTTTGAGAAGTAGTTGTCTCTTAACTTATTTTTTCCAAATACTTATTTGTATTTCCTTCGCCGAAGATGCGCCGATTTCACCCAGGTCATGAAAAGAATGTATGACCGGTATCATAAACTAATATGTTGGAATTCTACAAATGCAGTTTCTACTGTTTGCTATATGTAAATTCGTTCCTTCGTCACTGAAGGTAACTGTTTTGGCGGGAACGAGGCTCTGCCGAGTTCCCGCGAAACAGTTACCCGAAGTGACGGATATTTCCATCTGAACCAAGTATCTCATGGAAGAAACTTTTTCTTGCATACCGTCTTGCACTTTGAAATAGATACTTAAAAACAAACTTATAGAAATGATGCATTTTGATATAAAAACAAAGTTTAACGTTCTTTAGATGCTATGTTGTTTATAACGTTACGCCACAAGTAATTCACGTAAGTCGTCTTACACGGGGGGAGGGGGGGGGGGGTGTAAGATATAGAGAATCTAACATGCTCATGAGTTGTGGATAAGGAAATCCCACCGAGGGTTGAGATACTTCCCAAAAAAGAGGCTCTGCCGAGTTTGTTTGGACGTATCTCAACCTTATCCATATCTCAATGGACATGGTAGAATTATTTTCTCACCGTTTGAATCGCCTTTTCTCACAAGTAAGAAAAAATAAGTGTAATACAAGATGGGGATGAAAAAATGAAAATCAACTTTTTCTCGAATTTTACTTCAATACTGATATAGATGGATAGGAAATGATCTAAGAAAATGAATACCCATAACCCTATGTTTATTTCAAAAATAAAAACTTTACAGCCATTTTTCGATTTTTATGTGATGTGTGGGATAACCCTATGTGAGATAAGATTTTCCATCACTGCTAAAATAGAGATTTTTCTGTTCGGTAAGTGAGAAGAGATTTTCCAGCACTGGTAACAACTGCAGATATCCTCATCTGGTATGCAAGAACATGACGTTTGCCATGCACGATGCAAGAAAGTGCTGGTCTCTTGACTGGAATAAGTGTTGCAAACAACATATATCTGCCAGTAACCCCATTCCATTTCACTTTAGCTGACACTACACCTTTAGTCATAGAAACTTGTTAGATGGACTAAACTCACTTGCAGTGGACCCTCTTATTAACGAGTGGACATCAAACAATGAAAATGGCTTTTATATTAGGTCTAGTTCGAGCCCTTAAGAGGTGCTTTCACTGACCCCAGCACTTCTATAAAGCTTTAGTTGCCTAAAGAGAGGAGAGGCCACCTACCTGACCGCAAAACAGGGAATTTTTTATAAACACGGATGCAAATGGCAAACTACATTTTGTATTAATAGGGACTACGCGGAGGAACATTGGAGATTTGCAACCTCCGTTACGAATAAAATGAAGTGCCCAATGACGCGGAAAGGAGCAAATTATAAAGAATTCAATGACACTGAAAGGACCATCAATGTGGTTTGTTTGATTTTTCTGTATAAAGCATATGAAAATATCAATGCGTTTGTTTTCATTTACCAGTTAACAACAACCTTCCCATGCAATAGAATAGGGCATTAAAAACCACTTCACGTTTCATAATATACTGGTTTAGTTTTCACCTATAGGTAAGGGTAAAAGAAAACATTATAGCAAAGAAGACCTCTGGTGTGACTTGTTCCTTTTTAATAAAAATGATATATCTGTCTTTACGTTCTCGCTTTAAAGTGGAATTATGCGCATTTTTTTCAAGTTAAAATCCAGCTGAAATAGGTGTGTGTACAAAAGGGTAGAGGAAATAATAGTTTTTAACCCAATACAACAAACTCTTCCCGCTACCACTTTCCAAATATTGATTTTCTTATTTTGACTGGGAGAGTCTTTTTAGAAAAAAAACTGCATGCAGGAGTTGCTTCCCTTTCACTGCTGACATCTCTACCAACAACAACAACGACACAATCAACTATCATTTTATTAGTTCGATTTTTTATTTCTAAAGCACCAACTTCAAATATTAATGCGGCATTATCATTAGTTTAACACATTTCAATGCACAGCAACCAAAAATTGCTTTTACAAAACTGTTACCAAAATATACTATGTGCAGTAAGATGCGCATAATGTCACTTTAATACAATTTAATGATTCATAAAAGATTTTTTATTTGTACATAAAACATACATGTAGTTTATATTTGCAATAATAATCTTGACTGCTCCCTATTTGATTATGCAACACCATAGACCAAAACTGAAACCTATTCAATACCTATTCAATAAGATCCCACCAAAATCAAGGGAGACAAATCTCACTGACTTATTTTCTTGGAAAGCCAGAGTAACCCACACGGCAGAGTCAATCTCGAAGCTTCAATAACTTTTGACTCTTTATTTTAGTTGGTAAAAACTCTGAAAATTTGATAGGTTTGCTGTTTCAGTGTTCTCTATTCATCTTGAGATGAACTGGTGATGTTACTCGATACGATGTTGCTGAGCATATGATTATGCTATGTCTGTCTCAAATTTGAAATCGGCTTTTAATCTGGTATCATCCCCTTTAGTCCTACTGCCGTTGGCATGGAGAAACTTTCTCTTGCAACAGTATACAGGACGTCAGATTTCATTTCATAATATGCAGCAATGCCAAGCAATAGTGATACTACGTCCTTGCTTGAACAGCATGTTGAAGGTACATGTATTACAAAAAGCAAAATTACTTTATATATTTGTTTGACTAAAATTAGATCTTTGATGATCATAGAAATGATTATGATGGCATGAATTTTATTGTGAGTTACTATCTAAGTGACAACATGTGCTTTTTATTAGGTCCTACATCAGTCGTTTGCCTGGAAGAAGAGGAAATTGTTGTGGAGCACTTAAAATCAATGGCCAAGCTAGGCTCTGGGCATACCACCAGTAAGGTAGTCAACATGGATTCAAATTATGCAGTTTACCTGAGAAGCGTGACGAGTAACACTCATTCAGCATAAAGTGGAACAGAGGTTTTATGAAACGATGACCAGAGCTATGTGTAAATAAGCCACGGTCATCAACTGATTACATGTACAGAGCAAAAACTGCATAAAAAGAAACAGTCGGCGATTACTATTCTAGACTAGAGCATGTACTGAAAACTATGATCTGATCAACCAGCCAAATGTATATGATAATGTTAATGAAAATGGTGGTCGAGTGGTTAAGCTCTGGACTACCGATCCGGCGGTCCCCGGTTCGAATCCCGGCGGTTCGAATCCCAGCCGGGACATTGGACATTTTCAGAAACGCTTTTCAGTGTTTTCCGTCCATCTAGGGATTAACTGTTTCTTCAACCTGCGCCTGTCAGGAGTCTTGGCAGTTTCATCTGAGGAAACATCCTAGGGTCGGCCGGGACGATAAACAATAAAAGTAAAGATTCAGGGATGAGCTACCACATGGATCCATTACCGGATCATATGGTATGATCGCTGATAGTGGTTGGTCAAATGTCAGATGTTTTCAAGAGTTCCTCGAAAAGCACTCGTTTAAATACATGTACATAAAATGAGTTAGAGTTTACCAAACAGTCCTACTTATCTTTGATGGACATAATTTACCCATCCATTTTCTGGTAATTGAATGGACAAAGGGACATACTATTCAGCTTTTAGTCTTGCACGCCCACACCAGCCAGATTTTACAGTGAATGCCACATATTTATTCGAAGCAACATTTATTGAAACATTATTAATAGAGCATATCAGTATTCTCTGTCTGTCTAAAAAGTTGAAATCCTGCTTTTGATCTGGTATCTTCAATTTCTGTCGGCATGGAGAAACTCGCTCCTGCAACAGTGTGCAGAATTCCATTTCATTCCATGTAGAAATTGACGAAAGGTCATGTTCATGTTCAGTTCCAAAAGGCGATGCGCATATTATCCGCATGTTTGTGTTCGATTATATATCACAGAGTTATTGTCCTTTGTGTGTGTTTTTTGCTGCAGTGGTTGCCTTTCATTTAGACTTTATTTACAACTGTTTATTGCTATAACATGTCTCTCTTATTGGTGCTGACAGCCTGTTTAAAATATTTGGTTCATTTAATGCAGTATAACCTTTACACAACAGTTATCTCTATATTGTAACTTTTGATTGTTTTTTGTAACTCTCCATGTCAAAAAGGTTATCATTATAAAGATGGGGAAAATATATATTAATAATATTTGCAATTTTGTTTCAGAATTCTATGGTACCAGATCAGAGTATTGTCCCTTCTAAAAGGCGGCAGATGAGGGTGAAGAATCTATGTCACATGCAGTAGACTATTTCTCGTATAAAGTTTAAAGTCATGCATGATCATAGTGTACCATTCACTACATGTAACCGTCATTCAATACGTTAGATAATGTTACACAAAGGAGTTATTCTTTAGCCAGTTTGGCTGTAGATCGAAATTTGATATGTCGCACTTTAAAAGGTTGACACGCCAGTGTTGGTCGTAACTGTAACTTGCAACTGTTAGTCCCAATCATAGATACAGTGGGAGCTGTCACGCTAAACTGAGAGATCGACAGTGTCAGAGAGGAACCGTTTCCCATAGTTTAATAGTTCAAGTCATCGCCCGCCAAATTAAAATAGACTTGTCTGTCTTTGAACCTGGACAGTACCATTCATTGTTCGAAAGAAATTTCCACTGAAATTATGTCCTGACCGAATAACGAATTGTGCAGATCATGATCAGGCTTCGCGGATGTATAGTGACAGTTTCTGTAATGACTTCACCTGCTAACGGCAAATCATTTTGTTTTTGCGACCAGAGAATGCCATACGTGTTCAGGTTGATCATGATCTGCAATGTTCATTTTTTAGTAAGTGTATCCTTTTAAACAATTAATGGTACTGTCTAAAGTGTAGATGATGTCCATTTTAGAAATTTAGCGAAGTAAAGAAGATTTGCATTTGGTTACAAGTCAGATTTTACGATAGAATAGATTGCGGATGTCAAGGTGCCTTTGCAGGATATGTTTTAAAATGTTCACAGTTCTAATATTGTTATACACTGTGTAGTGGATTCATGCTTAAGATGTAATAACAGAACAATATACATAAATAGCACTGTAACACCGGACACAGCTCCTTTCGGATACAGCTCCCAAGTGAGCTGTATTCGCTGTATATATACGAATACAGCTGTATTCGAGGCACTTCAACGAACACAGCTCCCCTAATCAAATGGGAGCTGTATTCGGGTTCTTTGCCCTTTCTTGAATAGAGCACCCCCTTGACCCGGGCAACACTAGTATATTCGTTTATACAACTACGCGGAAAAGAATTTATTTTTAGAAAACGGATCCATACCGCTATTCATGCATATTAGCCCTGGGATGTTAGTCTTTTATCCGCACGTGTTGGGCAAGTTGAATGCTATTTGAAGTTTACTCACTTTTGGTGGATATTTGGAGAATTAATTTCTTTCAATGAACTTTCATTCTTTTCATATACTATTGAATTAGACCAACAACATGTTGACGGAATGAAGCTCATACACTCAAGGTGTCCCTACAGACACGAAAGACAGACGGATAGGACACCAATGGTGGGACAAATAGACGGACGGTATGTAACTTACAGAATAAACATGTGTTAGATCTTTTGAGGAATTAAGGTCCTAATTTCTATCTATGGACATAATTTTAACATAGGGATCATACTCTCTGTATATTCTTAAAAACAAACATAAGGCTTTATTCGATGTATGCTTGGCTTCGAAAAAGCTCCCCTAAAAAGACCTGTATTCGTTAACATGCATCGTACAGGTCCGGTGGGGCTGTATTCGAAAGGACTATCCGGGTTACATAGCACTGTCATCTTGATAGTGGTTTCACCTGCCTTGGGGTGGATGTTGAATGTAGATATCACCACTCCTGATATGAGTAGAGCTGTTAATAACCTATCTAACGTTTACTTTTTGTGTACTTGCTTTGCGACTAGTAATGACGATATGAATCAGTTTCGTAAGGGGTAGCCACTGACGATTTTCTTGAGGTTTTATGCCTGTTTCAACAATTTTTCACTTACACAATGTATCTACAAGCATGCAGTTTAGCTAAACATCGTTTCTAGCCGTACTAGGTTCCCATCCGTCTTAAGAAGCAGACATTTCTCAGATAAAGCCATAGTTCCGCTGACCATCGATCAATGAGAGATTACTGTGACTTTAAGTCAGCCATTTACTACAGAGACGGTCATTGACCCGTTATACCTCTTCTTTTTTTTCTTGCTAAACATTTTCTTGTTACTAGTATTTTTTTCATGTTTATTTTAACGGTTCATATCCCATCAAAGCTTTAATCTTCATCAAAACTGCTGACACCCACTTTTTTATGAAAGAATATACATATTTAATATATATTTAAACAGCATTGAAATAGATACTTATTCATAAGACCGAAAAGGTACCCTATATTATATGACCCAATGAGCCGTATTCTTCATATGGATAAAGGTGATCTTTGAAAAGCTGTATCAGACATAACGTTGATACTGGGATTACGGGTAGTGTTAACAGAACATAAGGTATGTGGTTTGAAAAATTCTCAACATTCGTACATGTTGGTGGAATTGTTTCACGTACATGGCTTCATGCACATGTTGGTGTAATGTTTTCACCTATCTTTTGGTGGAATGAATTTACCTGCATATTAGTGGAAATGTTTTTCCGTTTATGTCGGTGGTGGAATGGTTTTACGAATATGTTGTCGGAATGTTTCATAATGAAAGCGTTATCGCTAAGTATACTCGCCAAGTTACTTTCTGCATCATTGTTGCATTTCGAACGGCTTTCTCCCGTAACGGTTGTAAAATATAAAAATTAATATCTGGGACCACGAGCTCCTATGAGAGGAGTCCATCAGCTCTAACGAACGACGTACATAATCGGGGTTTCAGTTGAATTTGTGCCAATAAGTTATTTTGTTGACTCTTGCACCAAAGCGAAAGTATTGCCAGCGTTGTAGACATATTAATATGATTGATCAACAGGAATAAAGAACAAACTTCTAATTTTTTAAATATTCGTTCTGTTTATTTGTCTGTTTCTTGAAACAAGTAGCAGCTGTTTGTTCCTGATTATTGTTTTGTGTTGCTAACTGCCGTCAACCAATTAATTTTCGCGTGCAACTTGGTTTTGCTATATTCACGGAAGCTTGTTTACCCCGAATTTTAGAATGTGCAAATAAGTTTGCTGTCACTTCAGAAAATAATTTTCGTAGCCGGTTTCTTTTTGTTTACATAAAACGCGAAACTTCATGTGGCGTCGGCGATTCGTGAACAAGTCCTGTCAGTCTTCTGCCTCGAATTAATAAGTCTGTCAAATATCAGACACTTGGGTATTAAAAACTATAAAAAAAAAAAAAAAAAAAAACAACAAACCAAAAAAAAAAAAAAAAAAAAAAAAAAAAAAAAAACCCCCCACACAACCCCCAAAAAAAAAAAAAAAAAACCCAAAAAAAAAAAAAAAATTTATTCACTTTTTGTAACATTTTGTCATTTTAGAATCGAAATAACATCCTTTTCAACGTTGTAAACGTCTGATAAACATCATACTGATAAACATCATACTGATAAACATCGCATACTTTCAAATTAATACTTAGTGAATGCAGAAGCCATTGCAGCATAGTGGGTCATGCGTAAGGTATACCTGAATTCTACTGATTGCGATGAACATATTGCGATAAACATATTGCGATAAATTGAATCGGTCACAAAAGTCTTTTCAAATTGTGTATTTTACTGTACATGTATATATTTTAACTCTGACTTAGATTTTTAGTATTTTTTTAATGTAATTTCATCAAATGTTACATTCAAACACTTTTCTTTGCATAAATTTGAAAAAGCATGTCAACGACACTTCAATACTGAATGCCGTCTTTCGCAAATTCGTGCTTTGACCAGTCAATCATTTGTTTCCATAGGGTCCGTATATCGTCATTGGTTCCTCGCACATTCTTTGTGGCACTAAACAGTGAATGTCTGCCTCAAAGTCTGGGATATATTTTAATCAGCATCTTTTAGGAACCTGCAGAAGTTTGAATAGTTTTTCTTGCAGCAGCGCTGCAAAATATAGCCTTTATTGCTGTTCAATTTTCGTCTTGACAAATGCTGAAAAGGAGCATAGGTCTCGAAACGACCTTATTCCCTCAAAAGTGCGTGACCAACGTCTTTCTTACCACCATCATCCTCCGTTATGTTTCATACTTGTTCGAATTTAATAAAAATAGTCTACACGTAGTGCTCTGTAACACCGGATACAGCTCCTTTCGAATACAGCTGTAACACCGGATACAGCTCCTTTTGAATACAGCTCCCCGGGGACCTGTATTCGGTGCACATTAACGAATACAGGTCCCTTGGTGTAGCGGAGCTGTATTCGAAGCAAAGCATATGCAAATTCGAATAAAGCTCCCTATGTTTGCTTTATTGGAAAATATTAAGAACCATGATCCCTATGTTAAAAATGTCCATAGATAGAAATTAGGAACCTAAATTGCCTCAAAACATCTAACACATGTTCAATATACTGCATGTTACATCTATTCCGTCCGTCTATTTGTCCCTACCCTCTCTGTTGTCTTATCCGTCCGTCTGTCAGGCCGTACACACTGATGTGTATGAGCTTCATTCCATTAACATTTTTTTTGCCTTATGTGCTATCGTCATATGATAACAATGAAAGTTTATTGAAAGAAAATAATTCTTCAATATCAGCAAAAAAGTAATTAAACTTCAAGTTTTCATTCAACTGTCCGTCCAACACGGGCGGACAAAACGACATACATCCTAGGGCTAAGTACTGCATCCTGAATAGCGGTATGGATCTTGTTATTCTATAATAAATCTTTTGCCGTGTATTTGTATTTAAACGAATGAAACGTCTTTGTTGCATAGGGTCACTGGGACGCTCTATTCGAAAAAAAGGTACAAGAACCCCGAATACAGCTCCCATTTGATTAGGGTAGCTGTATTCGTTGATGAGCACCGAATAGAGCTCTCCGGGGAGCTGTATTTGTTAATGTGCATCGAATACCGCTTACTGGGAGCTGTATTCGAAAGGAGCTGTATCCGGTGTTACAGTGCTCAATGGTATTCTATTCGCGTCAACGATTGCCCTACGTCTGTCCGTCCGGCAACAATTTCTTGTAAGCACCCTAGAGACCACATTTTCAGTCCAATCTTAGTAAAACTTTATGACAATATCCACTTTGATGACATTTCGGTTGAGTTTGATACTGGGTCATCTTGGGTCAAAAACTTGTCTATCGAATTTATATGAAACTTGCTCAAAATATTAGTCTCAATGCTATCTATGTCAAATTTGAATCTGGCTCACCTGGTCACACAGTAAAATCAAAGAAAACTTTGTCGCAGCCGTATAAAAACAGTTTTAAACCGACCCGACACCCGGCTATGATATATAATTGTTCAGAAACGAATATACCCTATATGATGTATATAGGTGATAAGTTTAAAAGTTCAATGATGATTCGCTTGTTGGTTTCTATTTATATAGTTGTGAACTACAAGCATGTTGAATCATTATCAGTGTCATGCAGAGTAGATCAATTCTTTATAATATCTTAAAACATTCACCAGTGCGTAATATCGCCATTCTATACATTAGGTAAGTGGAAAAAATCTTTTTAATTCGTCTGTTTGTACAGGTACATTAAACATCACATGAACAAAGAAATGTACAAATAAATTAAACGTCACATGAACAAAGAACTATATACTTAAACCTGTTATCAACAGACGTCATAGAACTCATGAATAACTAACTTAGAGAAGGATAAGTACCTACTGGCGTGTTAAAAACGGGACTTCGAGCCTCATTAATGTATAATATTGGTTTGGGAAGATGCTTTATGGATACGTTTTCCTTTATTAATTTATGTAAACACGAAACTTAATAACCCAGAACATTGTTGACTTGAAAATTAAGTGGTTGACAAAAAACCTGGTAAAGATATTCAACGACTTCTCAAACGATAAAAGACCAGGCGGCTAACACCACTTTGGTCGCCCGTCCTCTTATTTTCAGATCATATTAATGAAAAGCTGAAGCTAGGACACCGTTTTACTTTGGCTCAAATGCCGCTGGTAATTAAAATATAAATTGCAATAAAACGTTGTAACTTTTGTAAAAATTATTAAATCATGTATTATTGCATATTTTCACTTCAATTTAGTTTTTGTAGTCATGTGTTGGTGTAATATTATATCATACTTTTTAAATTTATTTTTATTATAAGTCTCATTAATGTACATTTTATCACAGTACAAAATACATTGCATACAATAGTACATTGCCACTCATAATTGAGTTACAAGAGACTGTTAATATAGCATAATCTGTACGCCAATTTATATAAAAAATCTAAAACTGACCAGCAGTTGTTAATTATAACATACATGTATATTAAATCTCATCACACATTTTACAATATAATAGTAGACTATAACATTTGATACAATAAAACTATATCATATATTATCATGTTAAAATCTCATTCTAAGAATGATTAAAGACAGTATGATACATCACTAGCATTTAATTAAGAGTTATATACCATGTATTACACAGTATATCCTGTAAACATATAGTCTGTACATAAGTAAGACTATGTAATTGCTGCTAGTGATACTAAAAGGAAATTCAGTAATAAGATTGTGATACCAAAAGAGGCACTATTGCGCAATTACAAAATATTCTAAAATAAACAATTTTCTCACCTATGATACTTTATCTCACATGGGTAAATGCGCGGAAATATGTATCTCATAGGTGAGAAAAAGTGAATCTAACATGTTCATGAGTTGTGGATAAGGAAATCCCACCCTCGGGTTGAGATACGTCCAAAAAACTCGGCAACGTATCTCAACCCGAGGGTGGGATTTCCTTATCCACAACTCAATGGACATGGTAGATTTATTTTCTCACCGTTTAAATCGCATTTTCACACAAGTAAGAAGAAATTAGTGCAAATACAGGATGGGCATGAAAGTTTTTCTCACCCATGGGATACATATTTCCGCGCATTTACCAATGTGAGATAAATTTATCTCACATCGCTTATCTCACATCGCTGCCGGACTATTTTTACGTTAATTGTAAGCAGACATAAAAATCGAAAAAATGGCTGTAAAATTGTTATTTTTGAAATAAACATAGGGTTGTTGGTATTCATTTTCTTAGTTAGATCATTTTCTATCCATCTACCAGTATAGCAGTTTTGAAGTAAAATTCGAGAAAAAGTTGATTTTCATTTTTTCATCCCCATCCTGTGTTTGCACTTATTCTTTCTTAGTTGTGTGAAAATGCGATCCACAACTCATGAACATGTTAGATTCACTTTATCATTATCATAATTATGTTACAATTCAATTCAGTTTGATTACATTAATTGATATATCAGTGCATGAAATAGCATTAATTAATGCTCTCGGTTGCAGACGCGTGCTTTGACTGGTCTGAATAATCTACACCCTTATATGACAAAATGACACTTTTTTGTTGCATTAGCTCTATAACATGTTACTTAACATAACCTTTGATATCGGTTTGAAATAGAGAACCTGAAAGTTTAATGTAATTTTCATTTATGGGTTTTTTTTAAACCCTCATTGTAAAAAATAAAAAGGACTGTAGGACTTGAATCCACAATTACCTTATGATTGCAAGTGTGCATGATATCACAACAACCTATTCAATTTGATCAAAATACGATACATGTATGTTCTGTATGTTCTTGTTTACGTAAGTAAGTCTGGCGACCCCCAAACATTAAGTGATACCAAGTTTTAAAGAGTGTCACGGTTCACTTTTTGGTGTTTTTACCGTAGTTGTAAACAAAATAAAAACATAATCCGAGTCGCATCAATCTTTTCAATTTATATTTAAACCTGCACCAATACGTAATATCGCCATTCTAATCTGTAGATAAAATTACCAAAGTGTTTTAAAAGGTTTGCAAAAAGCACCTTTACATCTGTACGAACAGGTATGAAAGATAGAAAAGTAACCTGTTATCGCACCATAATGACTATAAACACAAAGTTTGACATAACTTTGTCAATTTTAGGAATTGGACGCTCAGCATTTCTGATTTTATTACCAAAGCAGCATGGATTTCAAAAATGCAAAAACATGAAAATCGATTACCCCTGACGCAATGAACAGACAAATACCATATGGGTGTTTTAATTTACAAAGTTTTTCATAATTTAGCCCCTGTGTATTTATCAAACCTACTCATTAACGATACATATGCAACTGCAAATTATAATCTTCGTTCCAAAAACAAAAACGATATTCCTCATCCATTAATTAAATCGCGTTATACAAAATACAGTTTCCAATATTCTGCTATGGTTGTCTGGAATGAAATCCCGGGTCAAATCCGTACCTGTGATAAATTATACACGTTTCGCAAACACTACAGAAACTATCTTCTTGGAAAACAACCATGATTATAAAAAGAATGGTTATATGAAGTAATACAGGCAACTCGCTCACAGCGTTCGTCATCTTTAATTGTTCTTTTTAAATATATATACATTGTATATACCATTGTTTAAATGTGTTAAGAATGCTTGATTGTGTGTAAATGTTTTCTTTAATCATAATGTTGACGGCCGCAAGTGAGATAAATGATGTTGAAATTGTTTATTGTGTAACCGTCGTTAAATAAAGTATATTGAATTGAATTGAATTGAATTGAATACCATAAGCCTGTCACAGTTTGATACTACTGGCTGGTGTGATTTTGGGATTGTCTTAGAGTTCCATAAACTTATAAGAGTAAAAATAAGAAAAATATCTTTTATTGGTTATTTATTGTTCACAACGATATATGGCTGCTCTTATACGTTCAGACAAGTACTTGTCAGGGAAGTATGGATAGTCAAGATGGCGGCTTCAGCGCTCCCTGCATATAGGTGCGAGTAATTGCTAGTCTAAGAGTAGGGAGTTGTCTTCGAGCGTAGTACAGATAAATGACAAGAGTTGTTGTAAAATAAGCAGATTTAGGCTTCCTAACGTTCCTAGTAGCACGTGATAATGTCTCATAGTTGTGACCAGTGAAGATAATCATCCGTTCTCCTCTTCCATCAATAGATTTTAATCAAACACCCCTCTGAAACATCTGAACACGTATTCACTACTTCAGGTTAGTTTTTATTCAACAAATCTTCTACTTATTAAGCGCCTTGTGTCTTGCAATTCCTAATTAACACCATTGTCTTTCTTCTTCATTTTCTCAAAACTGTGTTTGTTCCTTTAGATTTATTAGAATGCCCAATTGTCTACTTTTTATGCCCCCAATGGATGGCATATTAAAATGGCAAACCGTCATTGTGTATCCTTCCGTCTGTAATTCTGTGCGTCCCCCTACATTTCTTCCGTTGTCCGGGCATTGAAGGATTTTTAAATTGTCATGCTTTGAAGGATTTTTAAATTACTTGGCACAAATGTTCACCACATCAAGACGACGTGTCGAGGGCAAGACCCACATCCCTACCTCAAAGGTCAAGGTCACACTTAGAGTTTGAATATTAATAGTTTCTGTCATGAGGTGACGGATATTTCCATCTGAGCCAAGTATCTCATGATGGAAACATTTTCTTGCATACCGTCTTGCACTTTAAAGTAGATTTCTAAATGCAAACTTATCAAAATGATGAATTATCATGAAAAACAAACGATTTTCCGCGGTTGTATTTGGGAAATTGACGTCACAATGTTTGTAACGTTACATCATGAGTTATTCACGAGAGTCGTCTGGCATAGAAGGGGTGCCTGACCAGTTTTTCCGGCATGGGCAAAATCACTGGAAATGCCTATCCGATATGCAAGAAAATGGAATTCTGTATATATGCAAACATTCGTGTACGGGCTGTAACTTTGTCATGCATTGAAGAATTTTAAAATAACTTGGCACAAATGTTTAACACATCAAGACGGCGGGTCGCGAGCAAGACCCACATCCCTACCTTAAAGGTCAAGGTCACACTTAGAGTTTGAAGACAATGGAATCCTGTATATATGCACACATTCGTGTCCG
>JAFMSR010000012.1:39208518-39268518 GCA_022818135.1 Saxidomus purpurata | reverse complement strand
GCTATTAAAGGACATTTACATACAAATGTATGTCAGACTTACTATATTGATATTTCTCTTCTATTTTACTATCTTAACAATACCTTTGACTAGTGCAATGAAGTCGTAACTTTACTTGTAATAATTATTGCAAACTATTATTGTACTACTTTTGTCACTAGCGCATGCATATTTTGATTTTTCTGGCGCGATATACATGTAGTTTGTTCCTGTAGACTGAAAACAATAACTTACGACTTGCATTTATCAATTATGGTGTACAATGGTGAACAATGTACGGTTTTCATTTTTACTTTTTATCGACGGGTTGCTGTTTCCGTTAGAGTATACGATGGTGACCTACATTTTGTGATGCTGTATCAATTTTAACGGTATTATTATACTACTATTATTGTACTACTTTTGTCATTGTTGCTAGTGTCATTCATGGGTTATGGGTGGGGTTACAATTGGCTGTGCGGGGTTACCATGGGTTGTTGGGTTACCAGGGTTGTGGTGCTAACTTCACGGGTTGTGGGGTTACCAGTGGCTGTGAGGTGTTCCCGGGTATGCGGGGCAAACTTCACGGGCTACGGTTACGAAACATGGCTGCGGGGCCAACTTTTTGTACGTCTGTTATGAGACGTCAACAGCAATAGTTTCACAGACATTGAATGTAATGGAATGATACGTCAACATTTAAGTTATAACTACCCAACCGTTTTTGAAAATGCATGCAGTTGCACGACAGTTTCGTAATGTTTAGTTCAGTAATGTCCAGTTCAGTTATGTTTATTCGACAAAGAAAATGATGTAAATGGGTCCATAGAAAGGTAAATCAATGGCATTAATATCTATAACTTGAAGTCTTGACTGTATATGTCTGAACACATACAGAGGAAGACAATTATGGACTTAATGGAAGATTAAATAAGTACAAGAAAGATTTCCCGAAGCATCTATGCAATGAATTGTGCAATATGGGTATGAAGTAATTTGGTGTCATTTGAAGTTGTCACGCATACACCAACATCACGTTGCTAACGCGAGAACTGAACATAGTTCAACGCTACTTGAGCTATGCATATATAGATTCAATAGACTGATACATAAGTATTTACAGTTAAAGTTTTGTCAAATAATATGTCTTCATGAAATAGATATATTAAAAGTTTTTATGAATTTATATTACTACTCCTCGTATGGTCACTTGATTTTGCAAAGGCTTATTGGGAAAAATATAAAAAATCTTCGTATCTGAAATCATAAGGCGTAGAGCTTAGATATTTTACAAGTAGAATTGCCTAGAAAAACCTCTACCAAGATTGTTCAAATTATGAGCCCCGGGTAAAGATTCACCCCGCCCGGGGGTATTTCATTTTCGAAATATTTATATAGGAACAAATCTTCTCAGAAACCACAAGGCCTAGAGCTTAGATATTTAGTATGTATAATTGTATAGTGAACCTTAACAAAGTTTGTTTAAGTAAAGCCTCCGGGGTCAAAATTGACCCTGCCTTGGGGTCACTTGCTATAGGAAACACTTTAAAAATATTTTCTCCAAAATCACATGGCCTAGAGTTCTAGAGCTTAGACATTTAGTATGCAGCATCATCATGTGGACTTCTACAAAGCTAGTTCAAATCAAGCCCCTGTGGTCAATATTGACCACTCAAACCTTTCCGTCATCTGTATTTAGAGTTATAGGAAAAGTATAGCTTCTCGTGAGTTCCTATAGCAACCATCGACTTACCAAGCAACCAGTGACTTCATAAGTAGCCAGCGACAGTGACTTCCCCTGAGAACAAGTGACTTTCCATAGCAAAACAACCAGTGAGTATCCTAAGCTACTAGTGACTTCATGAGAACCAAGTGACTTCTCCTACTAAGAAGTGACGTTTTAGCAACTATTAAATTTCTTGGCAACAATTTAGTTCTCTAGCAACCAGTGACATCCAGTAGCAACCAATAATTCCCCCCTAGCAACAAGTGACTTCTTTAGCAGCCTTAAACATCATCTTGCAACTTGTGACTTCCTTAGCAACCATTAATATCCTTAGCAACTAGCAACAGTTGCGTTTGTCAATCACTGAGTCTCCAGTTCTGATCAGTGATTCCCTTAGCAACCAATGACTTTTCCTAGCAACAAGTGACTTCCTGATGTAAGTGCACTGGTACTCAGGTGGGCGAAATAAGGGGCATTATGGCCCTTTTGGTATATCTTTACATACATGGCAGTACCTGCTGACCTAGTAATACTTCTTTATTCATATCTAAATATGAAGATATATATTTTTAGGTAAAGTTAAACGCACAAGACCCGAGATGATGAGAGGAATTTCATTGATATTTGTGTGTGCGCTAGTTAACGGTATCCAGGCACAAAAATCCTGGCCGGAAGGTGAGCATATTATATTCTAAACATGTATAGATTTATCAGAATGTAGAAAAGACCAGTACCAAACTACCAGTATATGCAGTAACTCAGACATTTGTATTGTTTTGTTTCTTTAGAGCTGACCGTCATATAACTAGTAAATAGACCATTAATTCGTCGGAATGTATTGTTTTCAGTGAACCGCCACGTGAAAGACAAAACCACAGATGTTGTCAATAGTTAAAAGGACCCGCTGCTATGACTTAATCTAAAATAATAATCTAAACCGAAAGTGAATTGAGTGGTAGTACTAGCATATCCATGTTTTTTGTTGTATACATGTTGTCTATTTCATGGGTAGGAAGTTGGCAGTAGCAGTAGCTGGCAGTAGCAGTAGCAAAAACGTGAAGTTGGCAGTAGCAGTAGCTGGCAGTAGCAGTAGCAAAAACGTGAAGTTGGCAGTAGCAGTAGCTGGCAGTAGCAGTAGCAAAAACGTGAAGTTGGCAGTAGCAGTAGCTGGCAGTAGCAGTAGCTAAATCGTGAAGTTGGCAGTAGCAGTAGCTGGCAGTAGCAGTAGCAAAAACGTGAAGTTGGCAGTAGCAGTAGCTGGCAGTAGCAGTAGCAAAAACGTGAAGTTGGCAGTAGCAGTAGCTGGCAGTAGCTGTAGCAAAAACGTGAAGTTGGCAGTAGCAGTAGCTGGCAGTAGCAGTAGCTAAATCGTGAAGTTGGCAGTAGCAGTAGCTGGCAGTAGCAGTAGCAAAAACGTGAAGTTGGCAGTAGCAGTGGTTGGCAGTAGCAGTAGCAAAAACGTGAAGTTGGCAGTAGCAGTAGTTGGCAGTAGCAGTAGCTGGCAGTAGCAGTAGCTAAATCGTGAAGTTGGCAGTAGCAGTAGTTAGCAGTAGCAGTAGTTAAATCGTTACTTAAAATATATTTTTCAGTAAGAGTGATTTTGCTACTGCTACTGCCAACTTCACGATTTTGCTACTGCTACTGCTAACTACTGCTACTGCCAACTTCACGATTTAGCTACTGCTACTGCCAGCTACTGCTACTGCCAACTTCACGTTTTTGCTACTGCTACTGCCAGCTACTGCTACTGCCAACTTCACGTACATGTCTATTTCGCATGTTCCAGTCACATGACTAAGACTTACTTGCACCCTGTTTTTTCTCTACTTTCTGTTTCTTCAAAATAATGGTAGTCTTGCAAGCCGTGAAAGATTTGAAATCAGCATAAAAAGTACCTGTATGTAAGCTGTTTATATAGAGAAAAACAGTATAAACTGCATTTATAGTATTCTAACCTATTTCACATTATTTTAGTGTTAACTCATTTCAGAGCGCGGTCTAGCTATGACAGTATACAGCTATACTAGCTTTTTCGAGTACGAGGTGCTGAAACATTTTGAGAAATTCCCCGGTTACGAGAATGTCTCCGACGTTAAGGCTGTCGGAATAGAATTGGATGATTACTATATTCAGCTTTACAGTATTGCCTTAGATTATCGTGGTAAAGCAATCTTCGTGTATGACGACTACTACAGGTAATTCTTTTGTGTATTGTGTAACGAATGATGTCCAACCAATAGTTTTTGCGAAGGTAGTTTGTTACTATAAATTACATGTTACTAGTAAAAGTAATATTTGCGGGGGTCAGATCGTAAAGAAGCTTCCGGTTTACTTTAATCGAGACAAATGTTAGCTGGTGAGAAAACATGTCGGATTTTTGTGGCCGCTGATTATTCTTCTGTGTTATATTTTACGTGTTTTTTAATCAAGTGAATCATTATTTCAAGTTTGTACTTTATCAACAAAAAGTTATTGAAGCCGTTTCACGTGCTTGCGAGCAAATTGGGTGAATAATTTTGCTTACAATAAAGTCGTTGTGCAGCTCACCTCATTCCATTGCCATCTAAAACAATATGTACAGCTATCTACGGTACACACAATCGTTCTTATGTGCCTACGGTCCAAAAATGTACTTTAAACACCCGTGTGATGGTCTGGTGTTCACTTTATGCTGTTTTTAATAGCTGGTTATATTATAAATCTTTACATGATGGCGTTCTGTCAGGATATTTCAGTGCTTAAGTTCTGTTTTCTTAAGGCCTGAGGGCATATGTCATAGTGGAGTGGACTTGACTAATTAAGTGCGAGTGGCCCTTTTTAAAATCTCTAAAAAAGGACATTTTGTATGATTGTATACATGTGTAGTTTCCTTTTTAGGGCGCCACTGAGACAAAATGTACATATCTGTTCGAATGTTTTTATTCAAAACACGTAAAGAATATATCGCAACTTAGCAGGAGAAGAATAATCCGCGGCCTAAAAATCCGACAAGATTAACTGTAAATAGAATAGACATGACAAATGTAAATCCAAAGTTTGGCCGAATATTTCAGACGAAATTTTGTTCATGTGCTTTAACTACCACTATTACATCTATCTAAGGTATCTCTTCATGTTATTTAAAATGGAATTTTTATTCATGTGATTTTAACTTTATATTCATATATATTTGCCAGAGCTATATTTTACTTCACTGGCTACAGCAAAGCCCTTGATCCAATGAGCCTTAGTTTTGGAATTATAAACATTGGAGTGTCAGGTGGGTCTATACAGCTCGCCTATGACTGGCTGTCACATACTTTGTACTGGTGCGATGGCGCATTTCGGTGGATAGTTGCGGCATCAACACAAGCAGACAAGATAGATATGGATTTCCGTAAAATCCTTGTGGATGATCACTTAGATTCCCCTGCCGGAATAGCTGTTGATCCAGTGGAAGGGTAAGATCAGACACATTTCTTAAGAATCTACATCATGAAGACACCTTCGAAAACTATTGTTTGTCCGTTCATTTATTGTTCATTAATTGAAACATTCCAGTTTAAACAAGTTACGTCGCAAGTTTACAACTTTCTAATGACACAGCACCATCGATTGAATATGGCTAAATTCCTAGCTTATTCACAAGTTTTGCTTTTAAGACAAGTTTCATCAACTCAAAAGCCTTGCATATGGAATGTCTTCTGATTCAGCCTTCAACTGCCACAATATATGTGGAAATATCAGTTACATCACAAATATTTCGTGTAAATTCAAACTATAGGCCTGTTTACCCAGATTACGTGATACTCTTACAAAAGTTTACACGATACTTTAATTTAAACGAAAACACGACCTCTGTAATACGGGCCCTTGTGTTACATTAGCATTAACCGCTATGATTAGGCAAACCCATTTAAAAGGAAGTCGCAATCTGGAAGTCAGTAGTTCCATATTATCCAGTTGTATTAGTAAAGAATGGTGAATGTAGAGCTGAAACAATGACCCATTTAAGAAACGCTTAGTTTAATTAATATTTTACCGTATAGATCATCTGCATGTCGAAATAACATTTACAATAATGCATTAAACATAGAAGTGAAAGCTAGACCAAATAATAATTCTTGCAACATTGGTGAACTGCACTGCACAAAACAGATATCAACGTTTAACTAACTTGATAGGATGCATTAGTTTGCAGTTCAGATGCAGATTGTTATTTCGGAACAGTAAGTCATACGTCAAGGTGACAACCAAAAGTTTTTTTCTACTTAAAAACTCAATAACTCATTGGTGTCAAACTTTGTAATGAAATTTAGTGTCTAAGTCACAAGTATATACAATTGATTCTACTCAAAGTATTGAGACATACATGACTCTGGTTTTGTATGTTGATCTTATAGGGAGTAGACGACCAATATCAGTTGGACAAAGCCTCATATTTTGACCTGAGTTTTATCAGGGAACTGGTTCAGTCTTTACTGCATCTATAGAATTGAACGAAGCCAGCTTAAGATTTTGACAGACTTTCTGTTAAGCGTTTCAGAGGTTATTCATTTATTTCTGATATAACGCCAAGGATTGGACGTTAATAATTCAAGTTTTGTACGGACGAAAGCATATGTTCCCGTAGAGATATGCCACAAATATATGTGCAGCTTCCGAACCTTACAGCACTCTCAAGTGGCTATGCATAGTGAGAGAATTGTCTCTGCCACTGTTCGTAGAAATGACTGATGACCTTTGGAGGTACGCGCGTATAGAAATGTTTGTACCGTTTGGTATGCTGAATTTAAATACTATGCTGTCACTAGAAACATCTTATCAGTATTTTGACATTACAAGGTTTTAGACCTCTGTTTAATGAGATTGATATAAGACATGGAATTGCCGGCGAAGGTCACACCTGCACTACAATTGTATATTGTGTATATCAGATTGCTTTTTTGGGTGGACGCTGGGAACAATCCGAAAATAGAGTTGTCGACCCTTCTAGGGCAGGACCGTCATACTATTGTTGAAGACCATTTGGAAGAACCAAGTCATATGGAAGCTGATATACATGATAAACGTATATACTGGATTCAGGGCAATCGGGTAGTTCACACGGCTAAATATGATGGATCCGACAGACGGGCTCTCTTTTCATCAGGTGGTAAATTATATGATCTGGCAATATTCAGGGTAAGAGATATTTGAACATAAGGTTAAAGATAGGTTTACTGCTGTGTAGACTTTCATTTGTTTAAACAGTTGCAGATTTTATTCGTTATTTCGATTCCAATTTTAACAAAAGTAATTTATAAATGTTGTACAACACTACACAGTTTCCATATTAAATAGGAGGATTTAAATAGGCCTGGTACCTGCTATATATTTTTTGAGCTTTGCGAGTGTAAACCACGAACTTTTCTTGACTGTGTCGGTTGCTACGTCAGTTGCCTAGATATTTAAATGCTGCAGCCAATCAGTATGAAGTTTCTGATTTGATTACTCATGTATACTTTTCCGACAAAATGTGTATAAGCTGAAAGAACGACGCTTGTTCATGGGCCCCTTCTCTCGCTACACAAGTGTCGAGCTCCCGTACTTTAGGTCTGGAGTAGGGTTCATACATTTGTTGTATATAGATTATACTTACATGTTGTTTGAAATGGGACAATACACTGGTTACACGTTAAATGCATAAACTTTAGCTTAGTCCATGGCCGGGTTTGAACCTCTGTCCGTATCAGATTGCCCTAGTTTACGAAGGCTGTGCCCGTTACATTTAGTTATGGTCAATAACGAAGCTGAAAACGCAGTAAATTCTTGAAATCATGTGACTTATTATTAGTTATGCCGTGTTTTTTTCTGTCACTTTGAGATAAACTGAATTACGTGAATTCTCATTGTTTGACCAGGACAGTCGAAAACAAATTTTACTGAATTTCTTTACATTTAATGGGATAAAACTACTACAGATTTATAGCACATTTTTCAAATCATATTGATTGTCGATTTACGACTTTCTTATTTAACTATGATGGTCATTTTTGTAGCAAATGGCCATGAATTTCCCCTTAGCAGATCCATATTGTTTCAGCTATGCACATGTTTTATGACAGAGACAAGAAAATCATAAAATGATAGTGTGTGGCTAACTAGCAAAGTTGGCTGAGATTCATGGACAAAGCAGATGGAATTATGAAAACTTTTTTACCAAACCGGTCATAGAATTAATCAAAGCACAGAAAGTACTGTTGTGTTTGCATGTGTACATTAAGTTTAGGCAAGCAATATTGAAATGTGGACCTCCGAGTGATATACTGAAATGTCCACTACAAGACGTAAACATGTTCACTCAAAAGTCCAAGACGTGAAAATGTTCACTCATTTATTTTGTGAAATTCCATTCAACTACAAAGTAGAACTGGAAATGCTCAATTGAAACGACATCACTGAAAAAAATCGAAATCCTTAACATCCAATATCTTAATCACTGTTTGACACAAAGACTAATTAGTCTCAATGACTAGAAGATCATTCTTGCTTTGTGGACTATATGATTGCTTGATTCCGCCCGTCCGTCCGTCCGTTCGTAATTGAAAAGGTAAAACAAGGATCTGCATAAACAAGGACCATAAGAAGCGAGATATTAAGCTAAGAATTATCTAGCTTAATTGTTTGATATCCCTGAATACTACATAAAAGTTTTGAATTAGTACTTTAAGTGGACAAAGGGTCATAATTCTGACAAAGTTATGTACACTTGTCTAATTTATCTATTCTCGATTGCGAAACAAGTTCATACAACTTATGTTAATCGCTATCGAGACTCATTCCAGATGGAATCAACCTCAAAGAGAGAGAGGCGATGTGAAATTATTTGTGTCTTGCCTAAGGACACTACCGACATGGCGATGGTAAGGATCGAACCCGAACCTGAGGCGAACGCGCTACCACTGGGCCACGGTGGCTCCGCACTTGTCTGTTGATTAAAGTAATGATGTTTAAGTATTGAAATTAAACGGGATGGTACGAAAAACGTAACCAATGTGTGACGCCAACGCCGACGCCAGCAGGATAGCTCCCCTTTTCTTCGAAACGTCGAGCAATAAGGTGGGCAAGAAAATTTCGCAATTCCAATTTGTGACATACTCGTACGTATTTGTCTCGAATTGTTCACACGTGCAACGAATGTGTATGTGTGAAAGTTACGGTTCAACGGTGATTCAATCACTTTGCGCTACTTTGCATACTCTAATTTACCTGTATATTTTACATTTTAGGATTTGGTTTATGTTACTGATATAAATAATGACAAACTGTACACCTATGACAAAAACACCGGGGAAAAGGCGGCAGACGATGTTGAAATTGAAGATTACACAATCCATAATATAGCTGTGTACAGTGAAGAAAATCAACCAATGGACAAAGGTATAAATGGAGTTGTTAGGCCTCATGTAATTTCAAGTAAAGGACCAATTGTATAGTGATTAATGCGTTGTACTTGTTATCTAGGGATCGCATGTCCGATGAGGGGGATCTCCCCACTAACATAACTATAAATGCCTTTCTGATGAGACCTAAAACCGAGGTCTTATGTATCGGTGCAGTACACCAGACAGGGTGACACTAGAAAGTGTCTGTATCTTGCACTATCCTACGAAACATAGAATGACTACCCTCTATCCAGGCATATGGAATATCTGGTACCAACGATAAAACTGTAAACTACATGTAATCTTGACTTCCAAACGTTGAAGAGGCATGCGCTATTACTAATGCATTCTGAAATAACTTTAAAACTATAATTAACACTTTTATGGAAAGAATCTTCCCAACAGCTATAGCTGTAGCGATTAGTTGTAGTATTATTTAACCTTCGTTTTATACATGTACAAATTTAATTTTAATAAATGTAGTAGTCACACACAAATTATGTTGCTATTTCTTAATTACCACACATCTGAGGAAAAACTCATATTATGTTCATCAGTAATGGCCGACAATTCAGAACAAGGGAGATAATATTGTAGATGTGGGGACTATCTATTAGTCAATGTCCCAGGTCCAAAACTTTCACGTTACTTCTATTTGACGTTAATTCTATCGTTAAGTTCCATTTTATTGTTTAAGCAATCTTCAGACTTGCGGAAATAAAAAATATACTTTACTGATAAATAAAAATCATATTGATTATTACATAGAATAATTAGATTTTCCAAATGATTGACTTATATTATGTATTTGATGTATATTACACATGGTTACTTACTAGATTTCTGTGATGAGTTAAACTGCGACCAGCTATGTATCTCTATTAAGAATGGTTCCACGTGTGAATGTTCCGATGGGTACCAGTACGATGAAGTCTCCTCATCCTGCAAAGGTTAGAATTTATTTAATTAGGTCAGAATCGTTTAATGATATGGTTCTATTAGCTTTACCTGCTTTCTTGTTCGTCCATGTCCTTAGTTGTAGCAGGAATATTCAATAACCAGTTATAGACAGACCGTTCCTGGTTGTTTTTGGTAGTTACTATGGTGTCAATATTTAAACCTATTCTATTAGTTGCAGTATAATTTATTCTTAAAATGTTAGTTTGTAAACATGTTAGCTGCATATTGTAGAAATTCTGACTCTCCTGAAACACATTTTTATCAAGTCAGAAAGTTTGAAAAAGGAAACTCACTAATTAGATAATGCAGGTTATAAAACAATACCATTATGCATATATTACTAAAATTTAACTTCAAAAGAGTTAGTCACATTGGTGCTGTATTGCAATCACTTTGCTTGTCTAAATTTAGAACATCTTATACATTAATTATGTTATTCTATTTGATTCATTTGTATATGAAATGAGAGAAAAAAACGGAGTTTGACATGACTTTGCTAGACTAGCTAAATCAAATAGTTACCAGTAAGGTGACGAACTTAGCACAGTTCAGCTTTAAGCTGCTCGCTTATTATTTGTGATGAAAAGATGCTATATCTCTAAAACGATATATTAAAACATGAAATTGGAAAAAGTAAACGCTATAATCAACAACACAAAGGAAAATCATTATAGCACTTTAAGAACAGCTATTGAAAATGTTGGTAGATTTGGTTTGATAGCTATACTATATTGTTATATTTGGGTTTCGAAATCGTTTGCAACGATTTATAATTTTGTAGCGTATAGAAATACTGTACAGAAATTTATATTGGAATCTTTTAATTTGATGATTTGTTCTAAAATATGATAATTTCGGACAGTTTGAATAATTATAAAACAATGAATGTAACTATTTTTCCTACCAACTAAACCCTATTCATTCAGTTTCAGCATGTTACCAGAACCGCCATGATAAGGCATTTCTTTTCTTGGCGTTAGACTTTGCTAGAAAATTTTAGATTTGTTTTACAGTATTTTTCAAACAGTTTAGACTAAAGAAAAGATAAGATGCAGCTCTTGTCAAAGTAGATCAAAGAATATATATGAAAATCAACGCTGGATAACATTTAAATTTTTCATAAGTCGTTACAAAGTTTCTTCTGACGATGTCTACTTCACAATGTTACAAATGATCTCTCTTATTAGACAGTCCGAAATGACAAATTTGCAAGTTGGTCCTATTACTTTCGTTGTTTCTCATAGATTTGTCCAATTACTTTACTTCTGTTAATTACATTTGACGATTGGACATTGAGAGAACATTCTAACAAACTCATTATAATTTACCTCGCAAATGTTAAAGTTCTATATACCATATAGAAAAAACTAACTTTATAGTAGAGTTATCCAAACAAAAGGGTCCACCTACTATCTGATATTGTTAAAGGGAGACAACCCAGTAAAGTAGCCAAATCTAGCTTCGATAATAGTAAGGTGCTTCTTTAATTTCCCGTCTTAATTTGTATGTCATATTACCATTTATTACAAGAAAAAGACACCGGACTCCATAAAGCAGTTGTGTTTGCCAGCAGTACCAAAATATGTTGGATAGATATCCGTACAATTGCTTCGTTTGGTTATGAACCAGTGTGCACCTTCTCTGTTCCTGAGCAATCAAACGTAAGTGGTAACAACGCTATTTACCGACTTCATTATATTCTACAAATTAAATTATACGTTATGTTATATACATATTAAGTAATAAAATACAATGCAAAATGTTTTTACTGCACTATGAAGTAAGGGTGCTTGTAACATAATAAAATGATGTATAAGCGTGTGAAATTATTTTTTATTTATTCTTATTTTTTTGTAACTCTTTGTTCGATTGAAGCTGTTGTATGATATAGGGAAATATATCCGTATATGATCATAATGAAATATTGTTAATACAATACATTAAAAATAGCTAACGATGTGTTAGGGGACTATATCTTAATAGGGTGACTAACGCAGCTTTACGTGTGGATATCTTAGATACAGAAAAAGAAAAGGACAACGATCGCTTGGTGGGTTTTGTAGTCTTCGTAGAATTGACAAATCTTAAAAAGAGAAAGTTATTTTGGTGAATGATCTTATAGATAAAAGTGGTATTTGTATCCATGCCCTGAATTTCTGGGTCAATTTAATATAAGGACCAATTTCGTGAATACCAGAGTATTATATACATAGCTAGTACACAGCTAGACGTGCATGTTATTCTTTTTCTATATCTTGCAAAGTACCATATACATCAAAGGAAGAGGGCCATGCTGGCCCTATGTCGCTCCCTACAATAAAGTTTCACTCTCCGAAATAGAAGTGGAAGTTGTAAAATTTATGCTTGGTAACTTTCTTTTGTCTGTAAGCTTCACTGACAGAATTGAGACAAAACACAATTTCGATGCTAAGGTGCAAACACAAACAACATTGAAATATGTTGACAAATCTGTACACATGGCCCAAATCTCATGACTTTAGCCTCACTAGCATAGTCAAGACATAGTCAATGTCATCCAGTTAAATATTTCAAATTGTACGCACAACTGTACTCATGGTCAAATTGCCAGACAATAGGTCAAAAGGTCATGGTCATTCGTGCTAAGTACTGTTATTTGTTTGCAAAATTTAACACATGGTCCAAATTTTATCACTTTAAATTGAATAAAAGAAACAATAAAATAGATCAAAAGGACGGATCCGATTTCTCTAGTATTTCCCTAAACTGTATATAAGTCTACACAAACCAAGCGACACTTTGGACGGAATCAATTTGACCCCAGGGCTGTAACTGGAACAATCTTGGTAGCCTATAATGAGGCAATGCTACACACCAAATATCTAAGCTCTAGTTCGCATGGTTTTTGAGGGAAAAAACGTAAATATTTATATAAGTTAAACAATCTGGTAGAAGAAAACTAGGTGATGGTACATACCAAATATCTAAGCGTGAGACACTATGATTTGAACAAGAATACTTCAAAAGTATTTCCTGACTCTTTTGAACAGTATTAGTAGAGGGCCACTTTACAGTTCTACGTAGTATCAAACATCTATATTCTAAGCATTTTCAGACAAAAAAGTATTTCCAAAGATAGAAGACTTTCAACAATATGCTATATTGTAAACTATAACCAAACTAAGAAAGAAAGGTTTGACTTGACGTTGCTATTGTAACAGTCCTATAGAATTTTGTGAAAACAAAGGGTGCCTCTTCCACTGGAGGAAATTGTAGTGATAGCAGTTTTTAAATTTTCTTTAGCTAATGAAGAGATTGACAAAATGCCAAATTTATGATTGTGTTTCAAATATAAGTTAATAATGTATAAAATATCCGAAAGCCGAAAGTTAAGTCAGTCATGTAAGAGTCATCTCAAGAATGGTGCTTTTTGTCACGAAAATAGATCAAAGTCATAGATTAGCAATACATTCAATGACTGCAAGACGTTGTCAAACATAACTAGTGTAAAAAGTGCATTTTGATCCGAAAACGTACTATTACATTTTATCAATTATTTTCATAGAAGTAATTTGACCTAATCATGTTTTCATGTTGTCATCTTTGTTTATTTTATTGTTTGTTTGTGTTTCTTTAGCCTGACCATGGTGTGGTGCGAAGACGCCGAGATACAGGTAACTCTTTGAACAGAAATACATTAAAAATGCATAATAAAATGTTACTTATTTCAAGGCTAACACATACATGAAGAATTAACAACACAACAATAATTTTATAGATTTTAGGAGAATTGTATAGGGAAAAAACAGTTAAAAATTGCTTTGTGACTATCAGTAGTCACTAGGCTATAGCAAACTTGGTCCCAGAAAAGTTCCCTTCACTTGTAGGCATATCTTTTACAGTATCTAAATATACATACGTTTATTTGTGTTTCTTCAGCTGCAAGTGGTGATTTGATCAAGATGATTGAGTTAAATATGAAAGAGCTAACGGCATACTACGCCAGTGCGGACAACAAAATTTATGCAAGACCACTAGTGTTACCGCCAGAAAACGATGCTAAAGATCTGCTCGTAGAAGCGGGAACTATAAGCGGTATATGTATATGATTCTTTGAGTAACGCGATGAAAAGGTACAATAACTGTGTTTTAACTAGGTAATGAGATCAAAAGCAAAGGAATATCTGAATTGAAAAGAGGCTGAAAAGATTGTTACTGCTCTATCGCATGTAGTTAGTGGTATATTAAGATACAGGTTTTAAGATACAAGAACACTTTTGCAATCTTTCAATTAAGTCATATTTTTGTGACGATTTCATAGCAAACTGACAACTCGTGAAAGAAGAATTCTGTGCATATACATAGTAGTTGTTTTAAATGGATTATGGTCTAGACTGTTTCGTGTGACTTGAAATTTCGTGTTTGATGAAGATGCACCTTTGCATTTGTTTTAATAACTTTCTGTGCAAATAATCTACAGAATTTGCTTAGAATAAATGGACTCTAGTGACTGAACACTATTATGCAATACACTTTTAAATCATTTGAATGTTATTGTATTTTTCATTCCAGCTTTCATATGTAAATTGTTTTGTTTCACATTAATTTTAAAGTCTTTCATACTCATTATTCATTAGGTTTCAAAGTTGGGTCTTACGAATGCCATGTTTTGCAGTTGCTTACAGATTAGGATTCCCTATTAGAAAGTCTTGTTTTGATGCATTTGTATTTTGTAAACACCAAATCATTATCTCTGCAAACGTTCAAGATTCAAAAGAAGAAAGAAACAGAGAACACTTATTTAAATTAGATTGAAGATTATATTGATAATAATTGTTATGTATAGCAGAAAGTCGCTATAAACAGGCTCATTTGACAATTAACATTATGTTTGAAGCCAAATGTCATGGACACTGCTTATATACATAGCTACATACAGTTCAATACATAGGAAAATTAATTGTATGGTTATCACTTATCAGAGAGTCACGAACACAGTCTAGCCAGTACCCGCGAATGTTTTGCATTTGCGAAATGGGGGTCAGCAAAATGTTCATCGCGAATCATTGCCTTATCTACATGTTAGTTATATTCTAACTCATATAAGATAGACATTACAAGTGATTTGGTGCCACCTTAGTTTTATTTTCATGTCAACTCGCTACCTCATTTATACAATTTATATACACTATCATTATACATGATCACAATTAAGTTTTAGATATTTCATGCATCTTTATTCAGGTTTTTGATTGCACATTATTTAAACAACTTTAGTTTATGTGAATTGTGCTTGAATTCTTCCCGTCTATCTTTGATGATTTAAGCCTTGTTTATTCAGGCCTAGCTTTTGATCCGGTCGACAACTTCCTATACTGGAGTGAAATTGGGACAGGTGACAAGACAGATAATATACGAAGAGTGAATGTTAAGGACAAAGTGGTCGACGACGTGAAGCCACCCGATGTTACGATAAACAATCCAAGAAACATTCTATTTTTACATTCACAAAGGTAAACAGTTTAATAATGCTTGAAATTAAATTACCGTAGCATGTTTTCAATTGCATTAGTTGTTTTAAATATTTTTTCAGCTTCAGTATAGCCATTTTGAAAGATTCCGAGTTAACTGTATTACTGACAAATAGAACTGAAAACGTACCAAACCATATCCGCTGAATCTCAATTTTTGACCAAGCGTTTAAAAGCAGGTTTTGTGACATTGTTATAAAGATTTGTATAACTTATGTAAAATTTCATTTTCCAAGAGAACAAATCATTAAAAAATGATTTTTGAAATTGTGACCGTCATTTCGAACGGTAATATTTCTTTAATGACAGTCTCACATCCGAAAGTTTTGATGTGTATCAGGTAGACTTGTAACATATATTTGTCTGGTATAAAACTACGTTTCAGTGACTTTCTACAATTATTTGATACAAATTGTCTTCCGATTTTGAGATACACGTGCTACCACTGGGCTTCGGTGGCTCCTCATAATTAAACAATTGTTGTGTGTTTTATACTATAGTGTACTTATTCATTATTGTGTGCGTTTAAGTTTTATTTGAATAACACATGGCCGTTGTGTAGTTGTAATTCATTCAAACTATGATGTTTACCTACTGCTGTTTGACTCCGTGTATTCTGTACTTATTGTTGAAAATGAAACTTACAGGAGAGTAGCATGGGTCGCTGGTGAGACAGGTAATATGTCTATCCAAACGATGGGAAACGACGGTTCAGGAATTATAGACGTAGTCGAAGGTTACCAAACTATCGGTTCACTCACGGTCGACCAGGAAAAGCAGATGTATGTCACTCAGTATAAATATGTACATCTGAATATGGTTGTGCTCTGAAAGGTCAAATGAGAAAACCAATTCCAAATATTGACCAAATGGTTACTTATTGTCACATGAAGTAGATAACACTTTTAAAAAAAATTCTAAAGCCCTCGTAGGTAAAAAGCATTATATTTTTTATTCTATCTATAATCTATCATTTCATTGTAAAATCAGTTTCAATTTTCGTGTAATTTACATGTGAAGATAATTTACTGTATAATAAAATAACATTGTCATTTCTAAACATTCTCAAGTTCTATATATAAATATACACTTAAAAACAGTTTTTGACGAAGTTGATTAACATGTTCTTGTGCACTTTTCAGCTTCTACTTTTTGGTCCCAGATGATGTAAACGTTTTAATACATAGTGTTCCTGTAGATGGTTCGCAGGTACCAACTACCATGTCTGCAAATGTCAGGGACAATGCTTATCTTCTTATACATTACAATGTGAGTATTCATAACGTATATAGGAGCAGTGGTAATTTACATAGTCTATACTGGTTTTAGGTTATCATATTTCATTATAACTTTGGTAACATTCGGTTTAGTAATGACATATGCATATATTAATATCCAATGTCTTTCTGAAAGTTATGATGGTCACTTTGAAGGGCAATATTATATATTATACTTTAATGTTAGAAAGTTTAGTTATTTAAAATATGCATAGCTGTATACTTGTAGTTAAAATAAATATGATACTACATGTACCCATAATTCTGAGTCTCCTAAACTTCCGTTATTACTAGCACATATGACGCATTATTTTCTTAAAGGTCCATTACTAATACCAAATCGAATTTTCTTTAAAATCTGGATTTGTAACGGGCGTCTTCTCAGAAAGAAAAATATGACATGCATCGAATGTGACCTTATTGTGTTGAAAATTTGAGTTAAACAAAATGATCAATACATTATATTTTGCCTTTTCAAAAACAAAGTAGGTTTTCCAGTTTTCAAATATCTTTGTAGTTTTCCAGAAGTCTCCCAGAGAGAGGCTGTAGATAGTTTTACATTAATAAGCATGCCTATTTTGAAATATAATTGAACAACTTTACTTTCAGTGATGTGCAAAGTATATCTCTGGCTGTTTACAGCTTTCAATAAAGCGAAAATAGGACCAAAAGACCACCCAGGTCAATCTAAGGAAATACACAAATCTGCAGCAGTATTTCAAACAGGGAAATTCTCAACGGCTATATCAAAGTCTTAGAAGCCAGTTTCAAACTGTATTCCCCTGTTACAATTCCAGATTTAAAAGAAAATTAAGTTTGGTGTTAGTAATGGACCTTTAATGGCTTTACAAATTGTGTTTTACAGTATAAGTTTTGGGGCTTTTGGTAAAACATACGCCTTTTTCCTTTTGCTTGGGAATGAAATAACTGTTTGCTTGACAGAGGATTAACAGTGCTTTGATTGGCATTGATTAAAGAAATATTAAATAGCAAGTCTGTTAAAAGAGACATACACTAGATAGGTAACTCTTATTAAGTGTTTTATCTGGAGGCTAAGTTTATAAACTAAAACTTTAAATAAAGACGTTTTTCTTGTTTTGTCTTTGTTTTGCTATTTGACTTTATGGATGATGTCTGTCTGATTTTGCGTTGTGCCAAATAACAGCTATTTGCAAACTGTTAGTAGGTAATGCATAACACGAGAAGCAACCTTGAGATTGTAAACTTTCATGAATTACATTGTTAAGGCCTTTAGATAGTGCTAGGCTAAGTTTTGTTAATGTGGAGCTGAAAGCTTTATGTCTAGTTCCCAGTAACATTGTGCAACATTTCAATCAAATAACAAGTTTAAAATTGAAGACGCTTATTTGTCTAATCCGTGACACTGGTTTTGAATACAAATAAGACAGGGAGCTGTTATGATTATCGATTTGAATAAAACCTTTCATTAATTGACATTCTCATCATTTAGAATTACTTGGCCTGGTTTTACACGCGTGAAGGATATCCGAATCTCATGCAAACATACGACTACGTAGAAAAATCATATATTGGTAATGGAATGTTTGACTCGGAAACAACGATCAGTAGTGCTGCAGTACTTGATGTCAAACAACAGACTCCCGAAAGGTTCAGTGAGTAATTAACTTACAGTTGTATGATCAATTTCATTCAGAGTTGTCTTTCCCAGCTCGCAAGCATCTGAAAAATAGATTTTTGTATACATGCGTTATAGTTTGAAAAATGGTATCACTTGACGAAACACTTCGTACTTCAGCCACGAATGTAACGAATTTAGACATATTTACAAGTAAAAAACACACACTTCAGTTAGGAATTTATGGTATATTTATATGATATAGTTATTCGCTGGCTCACTAGTCAAAGTAAAATAGTGATTTAATGCTTGGCACTGAGAGCATATTGGAAACAAAACAGTTTGAGAATGTTTAGAAAGCTACATAGAGTTAACACGGCTTAACTCCTTTGGAAAAAAGTTTAATGCAAACTGTAAAAGTATATAAAAAGTTAAGTATATATTGGACATTAAACAAAAAATATTAGTTTTAGACATTGTCAAGTGTCTAGAAGTGAATGCGTTATCTTGTTTGTCCTATACGTATTATTGTTCCCCATCGTCTTTATTGCTTGTAAAATATCAATTTTTTAAATTGGCTTTATGTTCAATTCCATTTTAGATCCATGTGCCATTGCAAACGGCGGATGCTCCCAGATTTGTTTATCCAAATATATAAACGGTGCGATGGCAAAGACTTGCAAATGTCGTCTCGGGTACAAGCTACAATCTGACAATATGGCTTGTAAATCAGGTAAATCACAAGCTTACATTCTATCAAAGTTACAATATGTTGCATTGGTTTCACTTTTGACCCCCTACTTTTGACCTAAACTAAAACATTTGAACTGGTTTCGTATAAATTTTAATTATTTTGTGATCTACAAAAAGGCACAATCGGCAATTTCAAGTGTTTTTGAAGCAGTGACGTCGTTTTGTAAAGCTGCTTTTATTTTTCTATGACGAGACATTGTTTACAATGGACGCCATTGATGTTTTCTCTTGAACACTCTTTTATCTTTTTAAAATCCATCGTTTTCCTCCAGACAGTGATGACCTATTTTTGTAGCCTGGCACAAAGAGCCCAAAACAGGCACCTTTTCGGACCGTCTATGCTTTACAAACTGTTATTATGCTGTACTTTCTTTGATTTGTAGGCTTGTACAGGAATACCCTTTGTACTATTGTTTTGACAAATCTCGCTACCGTGATATATACATGTAGAACTTACGTGTTCCGTTAGGGACATCGTTGTTTCGCCACTTTGATCTGTTGACTGATAAGGGCGACTGTACGATGCGGCGATGCGAAAGGATAATGCGAAAGAGAGATGAGACGATTGGACGATACGATGGGGCGGTAACATGAAAGGAAGACACGATAATATTATGCGATGACGCAATATACATATCGCATTTAATTATAGTCTTATCGTCCCTGTTTTGTACGATTGTGTCTATGCATCGTATTATCGTCTATTCGTATCGTGTTTCCGTCCATTAAAGTACGATATAAAAAGCAAAATAAAAACATACAGTGAAGCTGAAAAGCCAATTGTCCAAAATTAAGTGGGATGTTATTTCGTATGCGAAACAAGGTCTTGCAACTTATTAGACGCTTTACAACTTGACGCTTTGTATATAATGACGTATAGATAGATCTTCAAAATAACGGTTGTCATGGAAGACACGAAAGACTCAAAATCGTGATATAATAGTTGTGTTTAAGTTATTTAGTGAACAATATATATAGACACTACATTTATAGTATTCAAACGTAAAGCAGCAGATGGAATATACAGTTTTAACCATTTAATACTAGTGTTAACATTTTGATAATACCAATCAAACAAATCAAGGAATTTCCGACCTCCTGATTTCAACTTTGGAGCATAATTACCTAACTTTAGAAAATACCCACCTACATTTGAAAAATATCTACCTTGAATATATTTTCTTTTCATTTTAGATGTGGTCACAAACAATTTCCTTCTTTTTACTGATTGGACACATGATTTAATTCACCAGTATGATCTTCAGAAGGATGAACTAAATGCCATACCAACTGCAGACATAAACTCAATATATGCTTTGATTTATAATGCCGAAAGTAAGAAGCTCATCTGGTCGGAATACTTAGATAGCAATGTGTATATTGCTAATTTAAACGGAACGGACAGAAAGATCTTGGCGGATTTAGGTGAGTTCTTCATTCTAAGGAGAACATGTATATGTAAGATGTCATGGTAAATGTTTACATTGCCGGATTTTTTACAACGGGTCACAGGTTCGACTTAAGTCATCAAATTGGGGCTGTAATCCCTTCTTCTTGTGCGTTAACTAGCCTAAACAGCAGTCGTCGAGGGCAGCTTCTACGAAATTCAAAGGACTGAAGTTCACATATAGATTTATAACGACTGTATAATATTGTTCAGCTATACCAGCTGTTACAAATAGCATGAATATAATTCATTGATCTTGTTAGAGTTTTAAGATGGATTGAAAGTTTTCTAGAAGATTTTATAGAGTAAATAACAAAAAAGGTATGAAGTATGAATTGCATAAAGCTTACTTTTGTTTGTTCTGTGACAATCTCGTTTAAAATTACCAGGTATTACCAGGTGCACAAGGGCTTCAAGCCTTGCAACGAACCTACCAAAATTAATATTGCGGTCAAAAACATGTGTCTCAAGCAGTAGTATATGCAATGTGTCTCAAGCAATAGTATATGCGATGAAATACATATACTATTATATCATTATTATAGCATATCTATTAGACTAGTTGTTGTGAAAATATTTCAGATCCTGGAAATGCTTACCGCTTCGCACTAGACACATCGACTGGAAACTATTACTACACAGGATACTCTTCAGATCATATAGGTCTCATCACACCATCTGGAAAAAACGTTGTATTAAATGATGATTTCTTTTGGGAAAACTTGAGGGCTATTGCGGTCTTTCCAGAAAAAGGGTAAATTCAAATCAGTAGAAGTTGGCACACGTTGCAAAAGTAGATATCTGACCATAGCCTATCTCTGTAAATTGCAGTAGTAGGATTCCATAACTAGTCCTGACATTTCCGCGGCAGCAACAATAGCCAGTCTTCGTGCAACCTGCAGTTAATGTTGCACTAAAAACTTACCAAATATTTTTGCGTAATTCACACTAGTCCGTGTGTTTGATGTATGCATCGTGTTTTATTGTTTTTGAAGGAGTTGCTACTAATGTTTGATAATGGGTTCATATTGCCAAACACCTATAATACTACAGATGCAATTTTCGTCGAGATATTATTTTTACTCGGAGCGAGAACAGCAGGTGCGCACTTTGCTTTGTTGCGAGAGTAATGTAGAGTCCATGATGAAAAGAGAATATGTTTCTCTGAGTATGAACTGAGTAAATTATCTCTATTTTTGTGTCAGTTGCCCAAGGTCAAGATCACAGTGACTTCTCTTAGCTTCTCGTTGATAACATTGCAAAAGATTTTCAAATAAAATACACAGGACAGTCCAGTCAATACAAAGAGTGATACTGGCCCTTTTTGGCCTATTGTTTGTAATTCTAGTAATTTCACATTAACCTTGATTGAATTCCAGTGACAAGTTTTTCCCACTTTTGCAATTTTGCTTATTCTTTGTGAAATCTGAGGAATCAGTTGTTAAGTATATGATGGTATTGTTAGCGAAAAACTTTAAACCGAGTTGGGCAGGTCATTTATGTAATAAAAAATGGCAAGGGCCCACCACTGAACCTTTAGGGTCCCAGACATGACTTGCACTCAATCTTCGTGGTAGCCCCCTACCACAACTGTTCGAATCCAGGAAACAGCATTTTTGTTTAAACATATTCCAAATTTCATTAGTTTATAAAGAAGGAGCAGTGATCATTTATCGAGTGCCACATTACAAGTAGGTCTGTTTGCTTGCCTGTCTCAAAGAAAATGAAAGAAGTTGAGTTTCACATTAATGTTTAGAGCAGAAACCATGTTCGAATGGAGTAAGTAAATATTTAGTCTAGATGGGTCATGATGTTAGTTACTAAAATGTACTCCCTTAGTTTTGAGGCAATGCATCTGAGAGAAATTGGACGAAAATTACTAGCTTTGAACGTAGAACATTTTTTGTACACTATTACAACAATCGCTGCTTTCCTTTTATCAGGGACGATGCCAGTTTTGTAAGGAGGCCTGGAATACTTTAGAGATTTTGATTTCACACAAGCTGTTATTTATTTGCAAGTTCCATCGTCAAACATATTTAGTTTGCACATTTGTTTCAGGCCGACATGTTTTGGTTTAGAAAACACTGTTTAGAATTGCTTATTTAAGATTGTTGCTTTATCAACTGGTTTTGTGTAAGTTTTGCCTTCAGATTTTAAGGGTGTGACACCATGACTTACATATTTTTATTATCGTTTTTGTTACCCAAGGGAGACCACATTTGGCATAGTTCTTTTGGCTGGTATGTGAATTCTTTGAGAGTTCATTAAATTTGTTTTTAAAATATTCTTAAAATTTACAGGGGTTATGACAAAGCAATTTAACGAAAACATTTTCATAGTATTTCACAGAAGTACAATGTTTTACATTGTAGGGATATTTACTACTTGGTTTTAATTAAAATATTTTGGATTAAATTTACAGTCTTTTTCAGGGAGATTGGAATCACTAACTAGCTGAATTAACTGAAACTGGTGAAAAATAGTTAAAAGAGGGGGGAATAAATATACATAAACACGATTGCGTTGATTAAGGTTTTCCATTTCAAATATAATGCTCCTGCTCGTTTTCTCCCGTTCAATGTCTAAAGCGGGGGTCCTTTTCAGTAGCAGGAAGTTTTCTAGTTGTGGTACCGGTATTTAGGTATGTGATATTGCGGTGCCCATCTGACCGCCAATCAAATGATATATCTGTTTTCTATAGAAGATATAATTTAGACATGTCTAATGAATTCTAAGTCTTAATGTAGCGGAAGCGTCAGCATTCGGAAAACAATAATGTGAATCTAAAGTAAGTAAAGAAAAATGTCAATGCCACAAGGTCATCAGCGCATTGATAATAGCTATATACTCAAATGACGTTTGAACAACTTCGAGTGGCGTTTCAAACGTTCCAAGGAAAATACCAAATATCTATAATCTGACTATATAGTGCAAGTTTGATAACTCTACCTTGCATTTTCATTAGTTATGGCCTTGTTTGTTGTTACAGTGTTTTAGGTCGACTTTACTCGATAAGTATCAAAGGTATCGTTCTGAAACTTTCAGCGCTTATTAACAATTATAAGTGGACTATAAAATGCAAACAATTTGGCATGAATTATAGCTCTGTTTGTACAAAGACTAACATATGTCTTTGTTTTAGTTTTGTGCTAAGGTACATTTTTCTCGAGTATGACAACAGTTCAGTTTCACAAACGATGAGAAAACGGATAAGCGTCTGCTCACGCATACAGTGCGTTTATTACATATTTGTCTTATGTCATTTCTTGCCCATTATAGTGCTACTTTCAGTTTCAGTTGTTATAATATGCATTTTTATGCTCTCTTATCCTCCGGTCATAGGGATAGGTATATATTGGGTACTATGTTATTGATTCAGTTTATTCACCCAACAACAACACCCAATACTAAGAGCTGAAGAGTCCGCATGGAGCATTTTTGGGTCATTGATTTCTGTGCAGAGTTATGGCTTCTGGTAGTATATTAAATGACCCATGAATGTTCTCAATAAATGGTGAACGTCATGAAAAGCTTCAGTAACAGTAGGAAATTCGCATGTTATCAGCAGGTTCTAGTTGGATGATACTTTTTCTAACTTACGGCTTTATTGCTACATATAGCATATTCATATATGAGGTAACATCGTTTCCATGTCAATTCTCAGCAACGACTGGCTAAAATGCGCATATTTTCAGTTTGTTTTGGTTGGATCATTTTACAAAAAATGGTTATTTTACACAAAATGGTTACATTGAAGTCGTTAGGGACAAGAGTGTTAGATTTAAATGCTGCAATAGCTGGGAAGCAAATAACAGGTCATGTCACTGAATTGGAAACTACATGAGTTAACAAATATGAACACAGCTGATCAGTGTTGACATGTTTCCTGGATACAAGGGGAGCAACTAGTGTACGCTTACCTTGTTGCAGCAAAAACCCGGCTTCCCTATAATGCCTGGTATCTTTTTATATGAAAACATACACGTTAAGTTGAAAGATAAAACTTAAGTCAAGAAATAGCTAATGGATTTACATATCTTTTATAAACAGCAATTATTATTGCATTTCTAAAGGTACTGCACAGCAATTTATTATTTATAAGACCATGACTTCATTTATGAACATAACTGAATGCAGTAGAACATTCAACGTGTGTGAAATCACACGTATGGCTCATTATGCATATTCTATTATTAATACAATTTATTGTACAGTTACATTTGCACGGAGACACTTTTAGACAATTGTTCTTCAAAAAATAACAACCTAGTAGAATCATAGCAAAGCTGTATCATTCTTGATTTCTTCCTTGATTGAATTTCGTGCTGTTTATAAAGAGGAGGCGTGATGGTTTTTGTAAATAACTTATAACACTGAACATCTTTAGAAGCTTCGATACGCTTCGCTTCTAAAATCAATTTGACACCTTTTCTTGGAGGAAACATAAATTACTATAGGGAACATCCATCAATTCCAAAGATTTGGATAAACGGCGCAGTGGCTGAAGATCAGGCCCCGGTTTCACGGGTGTTTCATTGTTTCAAGCAAACCCATCAATGCGCCAGGATTGACATTGATTACTTGGCATTGCTACTGAGACGATAAAAGGAGTCGGACAAAAATTCCGATTAATCGAACGAATTGGATTGTTTATTCTTGCATACCAGATGGGGATATCTGCAGTTTTACCAGTGCTGGAAAATCTTTTCTTGCATACCAGATGGGGATATCTGCAGTTTTTACCAGTGCTGGAAAATCGTAACGAAAAATCGTGAAAGACGTAACGTTATAAACAATGTGACGTCAATTTCCAAAACATAGCATATAAAGAACGTTTGTTTTTATATTAAAATGCATTATTTCGATAAGTTTGTTTTTAAATGTCTATTTCAAAGTGCAAGACGGTATGCAAGAAAAAGTTTCTTCCATGAGATACTTGGTTCAGATGGAAATATCCGTCACTTCGGGTAACTGTTTCGCAGGAACTCGGCAAAGCCTCGTTCCCGCCAAAACAGTTACCCTCAGTGACGGATATTTCCATCTGAACCGCGTGCTCATGTAAGAAACTAATATGGTACAGTCCGACCCTCAGATACCTTCCCAGGTGAACTTGCCGAGACCACATAAGAACTGAGTCAATAAAACCGTTTCTGTGCTCGTTTTTGAGTGATAAGCATTTTCCTGCTTTGGTATATATGTGCATGTGCTATGCTTTCTACATTAAATATTGTATAATTCTTGAAAATAATAATGACATTCATGTAAACATTGTACAGTCAAAGTTTTATTTACAGCTACTTGTACTTCTCTGCCTTTGACTACTCGTCATCCTATATTGCCCGCTCTTATTTGAATGGGACAAATGTAACAAAAATACTGGAAGGAGATCTTGTATATAGTCCAGACGGGCTAACCATTGATTACAAAAGTAAGTTCTAAGTCGTTCTTTGACTACAACTGTACGATATAAAGTGATGTGTTTAGGTAGCAAAAGTTAGCATTCAGATTTTACTATTTGGATACACGAATGTGCATGATAAAATATAAGACGCTCCCATTTCAAGTTTTCAACCAGATCCAGAAAGAATGTATGATCCGGGATTATGTATGTAAGAATGTAAGATGCGGGGATACCTGCATTTAGAATGTACATATATTTGTGTACAATGAAGAAGTATAAATTGTTTTACATGAAATAAATTAGAGAACTGCATATTTTAAAAAATTAGATCTATCAACCTTTCATTGAAATGTTATTGTAATTCTTGATAGCGGGGTTAAACGCTTTAACATTACCGTATTTACCACCGCAACCCCTACTTTAATAAGCTTTCAAATTACTTATTTAGGAAAGAGACCGGTAGGTTTCAGTCCATTCTTATGTGATGCAAATTTCTTTTGCAGATGAGCATCTATACTGGTGTGACGCTACCTATGACACTATACAACGTTGTAATCTTGACGGCAATGACTGCACTACGATCGTTAATGCAACTGGGGAGGAGGAACAAATTACAGATATTGTAACAGATGGAGAATTTTTGTATTACTCCACTCATAAAACAACGTAAGATATAGACTTAAATGACTTGAGCATTAAATTTGAGGCATAGTTTCTCCACATTTTTCAAAATGGTTTAAGTAATATTTAGATGATGGCAGTTACTTTTTATGAATATGTTAGACGGACTTGTAAACTACATGATAAAGAGGTCAATATTTTAATTTTAGCGAGCGAAACAAAGCCAGTCACCTTTGAAATATTGATTTTGTTTTTGCAGTCGTGTGGTACGGGTTAACCTGGCCTATCCTTACGAAAGGGTTGAAGTTGGTTACCATTTTACTTTTGGAAAACTTGACACACTTGCTTTATACAGAAGTACCAACCCAAACGTGCAGTCAGGTATCAAACATTCAATTTTAGTTAATATGCAAACATATGCAGTAAATCCGTATGTAACAACTGCAGGGGACCTTTTAAATGTGTTTCTTATATCGGGAGTATGCTATATCCATCTAGCATTTTCATATTAAATTAAGAACGAATAAACTCGGGCCCAGAAAATATGTTCCTTTTATCCGGAATTTCGCTATATCCGGAGTCGTTATATACGACGTTTACTTTATGATACGCATCAGTTTTGAAAAAATTAATATTCCTTTGCAGCGATTCATTTATTAAGAAATTTTTTTAAGCCACGTCATACAAAAGCAACCCAAGATATTGCACACAGACTTGTGTTCGATACGTTTGACTTACATGTCTTGGAGAACCAAGACGTCATGTTACCAGTATACTTTTCCCGAAGAGATATATGTTGATCTGTTCACAAGATGAGTTGTGTCACTCTGGTTTGCTGGGATTGTAAAAAAGACAGAATTAATCTTTTTGAATTTGAACTGTAGTTGAACACTTTAAACATACCATGGTTCGGTTTTTCTTAGGTATAACTGTGTCTATGATAGTCAAAAACCATGAATATTTGACCTGTATTAATCTGTTACAAATGCGTGATATTTTAAAAAATGATACTCTTAGACACAGAGAAACATTATCATAGTACCTCGTTCACTACTAACATGACGGCGTTGTTGTTTTCAATGCTCGTCTATAGAAACTACTGTAAACCCAATAATTTTCATTGGACGCTAATTTTTGTAGATTTTTGGGTTTTTCCATCTATGATTTAGACACACGTATCAAACTCTTTGACGTTTCCATTTCTATAAAAAGAAAATTACTGGTCCATTTTCAGGTAATACCGCATGCTCTAGCCGAGGAGGACTTGGCGACTGTAGCACTGTGTGTATCCCTACACCGAACAACAGTAGAGAGTGTCGGTGTGAAGAAGGCGTCGAAATGGGGCTTGATGGAACTACGTGCGCCAATAGTAAGCATTCAATAGAAACAACTTAATCGTTAAACTTAAGATATGAAACTTAAAACAAAGAATATCATTGATTTAAAAGTAAGAAAGAAACATATTGGATAACAGGAAAAAACAAAAGATGTTGAAGTTGATTGATCATTCATAGAGGAAAAGTAAAGGCCACTGTTCCTAAATATTGAAATAGGAATTATGATTGCCTTGGGACCCGAGTCATACAATATGTACTTCATTTCGTTTCTGTCTGTGTTGTTTATGCATATAATACCTTCCTATTAATGACCTATGCTACCGTTATTATTTAATTCCTTAGAGTACCGTTATTCTACTGCATCTGTTACATTTATGTTCTGTATTTAAAACAATGTATCACGAACTGTGACCTTAACTATAGCTGTATGTAAGAACTAGCATGTATCGACTGTACAGTATTAAGCGATATGCTTTGCTTAAATTCTACCATTTTCCCCAACAGACAAACTCTCAATATCATGTTACTGTTTGAAATGACCATATTAGAATTTGCCCTCGCACGATGGTTAACAACAGAAGGGATGCATTGAAAACACATTATGAATAATTTATACTGAGTTAATACCCTTATTGACAGATAGAAGTGAAATACGGATTAACTCTGTAATCAATAGAAATACAACTGTTAAATATATTGGTTACTTACTTTGATACTATTCTTTTTAAGCAGTTAAATATGTTTTTCCTAAAGTTTTGATAATCACTTTGAACAGTAATTTATTTGTAAGTGGAACCAGTTTTTAGAGATGTTACCACAAGTTTGTGAAAATAATTTATTCTTAATGTTTTAAACACATTGTCATGGTTTCAGTGTCCACCGCGATGTAGTGCATAGCCTATGCAGGCAATTCTTCCATGTGGATTGCACGTTTTTGTTTATGGCATCATATGTTCATTTCAGTACATCAATGTACGGATGTGATTAGTCCAACAGATGAAGCAACACCACTAACCGATGAAGAGGTTTTAATCAGATTTAAACGTTCCTGTTTCCGACGCTTAAACGACATGTGCGATTACCAATGCCCGCGCAATTATAGACCCATCGACAAAAGTAACATCACACTCACCTGTACTGAAAATGGGTGGGACAGAAAAAGTTTTGATCAGCTTTGTGAAGGTGAGTTCGTATTGCTGTCTTGAATTATTGACTATTCTGCATGAAATTAAAAGTAGTTTCTTTCAGGTTTGTTCATAACTCATCGAATTCGTAATATACATGTTATCTTAATGTATGTCAGTATATTCAGTTATAATATCAGCTAATGATAAAACCCTAGCATGAGAGGTTTGCACTTACACATTCAAAAGTTCCGTTATGGGTATAACTTTTTCTGTTTATCCATGTACCTATTTCATCAGCATATTATTGAAAATGAGATTGTGGGCAAACGGGAGTCAGTACCGCATGTAACTAGATAGAAGGTGACATCGGCGAGCTGTTTAACCTGTTCATTATACATGTACTTAAAGGAAAGAGGGGTGCTTAGGAAAAGTATGCATGTATAATATTAACATTAAATAAAAAATAATTATAATCAGTTCAAGGCAGAACAGTTGTTTATTTAGATATCACGTCCATTTTATGTCAGAAAATCGATGCCCAGTTTCTATTGAGAACGGACTGTTGGGTGCAAACTGTTCGCGTGATGTTGGTGATTTGTGTGAATTCACGTGCAACGATACGTTCTCAAAGACAGAAGAGAAGACATATTGTAACAAAGATGGATCCTGGCACGGAAATAACTCAATCCTATGCACTCGTATGTAATTTATTTTCATCAGTTTAACATGTCACATGCAGAATACAAAGTAGTATTAGATTTAGAACTTTCAGTAGAAGTCTATTTACATTCTGATTATTTGCTATATTTCCTATGCAACAAAATAGATAAAAAAATAAAAATGATATTTTTTTATCTTATTCAAAAATCGAAAGATAAAAACAGCTTTCTAAACATCAGTTTGTTTAATTTTATTTTTCAGCTTATCAGTGCCCAGATGCAATTACTCAAGACAATCTTAGAATTTCATTGGTAAGTCCTTGTACTCGCCAGATAAATGCTACATGTGGTTATACGTGTCCAACAGACTATACTCGAATAGGTAACACCAACATGGCTTGTACCTCCACTGGATGGGACAGAGGGTTCAATCAGCTGTGTACAAGTGAGTCGTCACCTTATCACTAGTTTCATTTCATACCATCTATGAGGAATGTAAAAAAAATAACGTATAGTTCATCGGATTCTTATTGCAAAATCATTTGATTGTAATACAAGACGGAGGACAGGTTTAAACCTACACCGTACAGTGCCAGCACCTTGCAGTGCAACGTTAGAACGTCTAACCACTCGAGTACTGAAACAGACACTAATAAAAAAGCACAATAACCAATAGCAAAGTGACTACTATACAGCGCTTACACTCAAAACATAACAATGCTGTCTATAAAAAAGAGTTTGCGCCTGTAAATGTGTATGAACGAAAATTGCTACTTATCTACGAGCACGTTAAATGCAAATTACTATCCATTACCCTGTCAACAGCACGTTTAGTACAGCCTCTACTCACTGTTAATGTTTTTTTTTAAAAATACTCCACTTTCTACTAGATACATCTATATTGCGGATCCTGTATTTAAAGAAATATTCCTCGGATATAGTTTTATATGTTCGGTTGGAGAATTACCAAATTAATTCAGACTTTCATGATGGCACTTATTTCTATCTAATCCAGGACAGTACGTGATTTTTTACTCGTAGAAACATATTGTACTTTTCCTTAAAAAAGCTTTTCGATATAATTGTATAAGAGGTATGAAACGGTGCTTCATATATGCTGACCACCAGATAGCATTGACGCAAATCAGACACGTGGTTGAGTGTCTACTTTGCGAACAGAAGGTCGGGTTCGAATTTAGCTATGGCACATGATATTACTATGTACTTCGATAAATAATTTTTTAACATTTTGCTTAGGTACTGATCTAATATATATATTATTACCTAGCATTTTTCTTGTGACCGTATTTCCTTATTCTTCTTGGCAGTGATTCTCTGCCCACAGACATTAAACAATGGGAAGTTGGACGATAAATGTTTACGTAAAGTAGGCCTCGGCTGTGCTTTCAGCTGCAATGATGGTTACACAAAGACAGAAGAAAAAACAGTTTGTCTGAAAACTGGAGCGTGGCACAAAAAAGCCGATGCGTTTTGTACAAGTAAGATGCATTCTGTTTTTTTTCTGCGCAGTCTTATTAAGTTCGCTTTTGACTTGGAGTTGGTAACCTTTAAACTGCCAATGAAACGAGAAGAAGAATGTATAACATGATTTTGATTAAAACATTTACTCTGTGAGGCACTTTTTAATTGGAAAATACGGCATGAAGAAGGTCAATAAAATACTAATAGTAAATAGTTTACATGTACCAACATAATACATGTATGTAGTATAGTTAGATTTAATGCAATGAGCCGTGACTGCACTTTTATAATTATATATTCTATAATAGGTCATAGCTCACGAGCCAAAATACTGTTATAGAATTATCATACTTACTCGGCCAGTGAATAACGGTCAATATTTCTTGTAACATATTTGATTAGAATATTAAAATATATCTACTCATCACTTTCATATGCTCAAAACTGCGTCGACCAAATTTTTGACAGTTCTTTTTCATTACTTGTTTTGCATCAATACTGACAACAGAATTAAATACATGTACATGTATTATGATTCTGTCATGACGTTTTACTTGTCTTTTGAATGGAAAGTATCTCACAATTTTACCATAGTTTGCTATGTTTTGTCTTAGATTGATAGAACAATGATATATTCAATCATTTGATGAAATTAAATATATAAAACCATTCCATATGATATCTAATAGAAAAAGCCTCACAAAAATTACACTATGATCGATCAATGATCTGCAACCTAATTCCTCACGTTCAATATCACCTATAGATTGCTGCCACATTGTAAATTGTTTAATTAGATGTAGGAGCACGTTTGAAATCTATGTCTTTATATAATATCAGGCATGAAAGACATGAAAAAATGAGAGGAATTTAAAATGATACTACCTTTCAAAATGACCATCATAATATTAAGGAAAACAGTAAGCTGTGGTTAACACTTTATGAAAAAATAATACTACAAACCTTATAGCTTAGCTAAACGATTCAATTTTATTTTAGTTGACTATGTAGTGAACATCATGTTTTTACTGCCATTGTCAAAAATAGAAAATCCACTCATTTTGTAAGGTTGGATTTATTTTTATCGACTATTTTGAGAAATATATCCGTGTAAGTTATGTCTTGTTTGTTTTCAAATCATTCACTTTGTCATGATGCAGTCAAGCTGTTTTGAAGGATAATGTATCTTTAACATTCTGAGCACAGCAATTCAAATGTTATATTACATTTTACCCTAGACGGATCAGTAACAACAGTGGCAGCATTAGACGACTATTACAAGAAGAGAGACGTCACCATTGGCATTGTGGCCTTTGTGATTTTGTTTATCATTTTGCTTTTGGTTATAGCCGCTTTGATATGCAGGTACATTTGTAATGTTTTCTTTATTGGCTGCAACCTGAACATTCTAGGGCATAGCTTTAACACCTAAGGTCTTGTTCTAATTCGTGTCGAAATAAATGTTATTTGTTTTTTTTGACGTGGTATATTGGGATATATTACCCGCCTAGATTAATATTACCCGAGCCGTTAGACGAGTGTAATATTATGTAATGGCGGGTAATATATCCCCAGATACCACGTCAAAAACAAATGATAATTTTATTACTCTACCTTTTCTTACATTTTGAAAGATTCGGTTAATTTTTAATTCATTTTACGGCTGAACGAAAGAGACCGTCAAATACCCATATGATACGCCAATGTCACTTCGTGTCGTCACTTAATAACGTCACAATCAGCACGTACTAATATAGCGACGTACTATACGCAAAAACTCTCACGTTTAACGTGGGGTACAATGACGGGATATGTCAAGTGTTTATTACCGGCTTGCCCGTTAATATCAATATCTATTTACGTGTCATTGTCTTTGAAATTTCATGGAAGGGTAATAAAGCTTTATACAGTATCAGTTGCTTTTGTTTGGGAAAATGTTGTTTTAGTTATAAGATAGAACCTCTAAAAAGTGCTAGCCTGTAACAGGTTCAACTGAAACCAAATTTGTTTCATACAAAATCTTTCATTATAAAATATAGATCTATACGGTCCCAGCGTCTGAATTTTAAATATGTTTGTCGATAATAAAATGTTATTAATAAATTGTTTCATCTTGACCTTTTTATTTGTCCGAGGGTAGTCGTATTGCCCCAAATTTGAATAATAACAGTTTCTATTTCTGGAATTACCCTTTAACAGTGTTTTGTTCTTTTACTTATTGTTATTTAGTCCTACACTATTGTAGGAGGTAGGCTACTTTTGACGTAACAATTAACAAAAAGAAAAGTTTATCTTAGTGTCAATACTCAATATGGCGACTAGTAAATCGATATACATTCAAAAGTATCAATCTGTGATAAATGAAGTTGAATTTGATATTTAGATTCCTAGATCTACATAGATTACTGGTAGCAGTCCTTTGAATGCACACATTTTAACTGTCGTTATTTTCAGACAAGTAAGGAGTATGGGTAAGAAGTCACACTACAATGAAGGAAGAGCGTCTTTCCACAAAAATGCTGACAATGTCGCAGATGAGAAAGAGGACAAAACTTACATTTCTACGAGTCGCCCAGGATCTGTAGCAACTAGAGACAGTTTTAGAGAGAACACAAGCTATATACAACCAGGGTAAGACATGAATCGCACTTAATTGTATGTAATTTGGCTTTTTGCTGGTGTCTATGGGAATTTGTTACATGTACCCGGCTAGATTAATATTACCTGAGCCAGCCGTTAGGCGAGGGTGATATAATGTCGAGGCGGGTAATATATTCCCATATACCACGTCAAAAATCAAACAACAATTTTATTACCCTTCCCTTTTTTAAAATTTGAAGGATTCGGTTTTTTTAATTGAAAGGTCGAACGTAAATAGACCTTCAAATGCTCTTATGATACATCAATGTCGTTATAATCAATATCTATTTACTGATCATTTACCAATCAAACGGCTGGACATTTCCTGGAACGGTAATAAACCAAAACAGTAAAGAGAATAGGTCGAAGAGAGAAAATCAGTCTCGCAGATCTTAAGGCGAACGTCATGCCAGAAGCACAATTAAGATATGATAAAAAACATGGAGGCATTTCTAATAAAAAAGCTTCGATCTTAATATAAAAATGTGAAATAAAATGTTATGTTTTAATGCAGCTATCAGTCCACGCATTTTGCTGCATATTTTTACGCTATATTATTGCAATGAGGATGCTGGGTCGTTTAACCTTGGGTTATAAATGACGAATATATGATTCTTCAGGGTATACATGCAACTAGCTGCAACGTACAAGAGCTTGAGGCAGGTTATCAAACGATGTTGGTTACCTTTTACATGACATAAATACACAAGTCTATTTTAACCAAGATGCACTGTTTGGGTCCTAGGTACGTTACCTCCATCTGTGCTGGCAAATTACCATGCTGCTTTCCAACAATATATAAAACTAGTTAACATTTGGCAAGAGCCATTGATATTGTCTATCAAATATCATATGATAGTACTAATATATTGCGAATCAAAACGTTTGTTTACCTCACTAGGATTCTTGATGATTCGTCAAGTGTAGGGTATAACAACCCGCTGTACCGTTCAGAGCCATTGCCAGCGGTGTCACAGGTCGATCCAGCTAAAGACACGAAGGTCTCCTATTCCGACTGGATGATGGCCAGACAAAGGGAAAGCTTCAGATATTAGATTAAAACATGTCTACGACTGCATGTCACATGATGTTTAAAAGCATTATGTAAGAGCTGCTTGCGGCCGTAGAACTCGACTCGTAAAAGTGTTAAATGCATGTTCAAATGTTCCCAGCATGATATAGTTAATATAGCTGTAACTCTTTATGTCTTTTTGTAAACTTTGGGTAAGAGCAATGTTCTCTTTTATACATAGTATGCCTGGTTATTTGTTTAACTTATTTGTTTTTTATAACGCTATACACGGCGGCGGTAGCGAAGAATTTTCATATTGAGTCCAGTGAGTCAAACGAGCTTTATCTTAATTTCGATGTACTTGGCTCAGTTGAAAAAACAATGCATAATCCAGTGAGAAAGGTATTATATAACTACAAATAACTAATGCAACAAATACATTAAGAGTATACAATATTTGTCGGAATTAGTTAACAACGACAAAAAGTTATTGTCAAAGATTATCTACGCCATTTACAGCCAGATCATATACCTGCTAAAACTTGGAAACCGAATCATAGGTGTGACATTTTATGATAATTTAGCTTATGCTAACTAACGAAATACTGTGTTTTATTTAATGCTCACTAATGAAATACAGTGTTATATCAGTTAAATGTAGAGTGATGCTATAGATATCATATCAGTCGCAGTGTGTGGTGTGTGTGTGTGTGATATAGGTATGTCGGAACTACTTTTTTAAGTTGTGCAGATACATAATTTAGCTTTTGTTTTAATAACTAGCATAAAATAAAAAGAAAATTTGTTTGCTTTAAGTAGATATGGAATATGTCTCATCTCAAAGAGATACAATTTTCATATTACAATTGTATCACTTCTCGATGATATGTTCCATATCCAATATCCTCTATGTACTATGTACTGTGTACATGTACTATTCAGAAACTTTACAGACACATTGAATGATTTACTGCTACCAGTAAAACCTTAATTGTTCACAAATGTTTTCGCACTAGTTTCATTTTCATCCTTCATAAATGCTTTCACATTTTTTTTGATTGAATAAAACATGAGTGGAATCGGTTAAGTCTTTCGAACAACGTATGGAAAATTGTAACATTGTTTGTACGACCATTAAATCTTTGATGGGATATATGGAATTGATAAATTCCATAAAGTTTTAAGAGTTGCTGTTTATGCCATGACTTTGCTCCACTCACAGCGACTGCAGGACTAGCATTTCTGAAAGTAGTGAGAAAAGAACAAATTGGTCAATTTAGTATACTTTAACGTTTTTTTTACAGCCAGCATTTGATTGAGAAATCAGATACGACCTTTTTTCAAATCTTTTCGGATACACCTCGTATTGCTTTTTTATATCTTTATTTTGATACACCTACATATTTATGTATCCAGTTAATAACGTAATGTCTTGATTATCCATTATTATTCAGATTACCACATTATACCTTTATATACATGTGTCTGTATTTAGAAATGGTCATTAGCAAACAGTATGAATGATGGGAGACTTAAGTATCTAACAGATTACCCCCCCCCCCCGACCCCGTATTGTTTTTGAGTTGTCCGTCCGTCCGTCCGTAGTACCAATCAAACTTAAATTAGTATACATCAAAATGTAATTGTGATTGGCTTAAATAATCTAATGATCGCTCTTTCTTACATCAACCCAAGTCTCATCCCCGCCCTGTGGGGAATAAATTTATGTTACCATATCAGTAAGTTCAAAGTGATCCTGGGACTTTAATGAATACTCGTTCATTACCCACCCTACATCCCACATTCACATTCCATTACATTTTTGTATTTATATTATTGTTGTTTATTTCAATTACGGTAAAGCTAACCGAAGTTCAGAGTTGTCATTCACTGGTGCATTCTTGTAAATTTGCTCATAGAAGAAAGATCTGCATACTATTTTAGATAACGTCTATTACATTCCTTCAAATACTCTGCGTTTCTTGTTTCCTTCAGTTTATAAGTTGGAATCAACGTTGTTTCTTACAGAGGTATCCTAGTTACAATGTGTGAAATGTCTTAAATTTGGGTTAATTAAACTTCTAGAACTGTCAATAACTGAAAACGAGGGCATCAAAGAACATCCTACCAATTCATTATCCAATCTGGTGATCACAGTTGCAAATATATTTCAGCCTACATCTTATTATAAAGTATACCTGTCAAATTAAATACTTAATCCTGATTGGCCGATAGCGCTCACGTGCCGGGTCTGCAAAAGTATGTGACTTATGATGTGTAGACCTGGAAATGATGTGTAGACCTGCACGGATTTTAAGACGTCATTTCTGTTATATTTTCGTATGATTTTCATTATACTCTTTATGAGGTATACGATATAATGATTATAGACTAATGTTTCGGTCAATACATAGTTTTGCGGACCTGTTAAAAAATCATATTGACCTCGGACTTCGTCCTCGGTCACTATCACTTTTAACAGGGACCGCAAAGCTATGTATTGACCAATATTTCCTGATGAGATCTGATTAAATGCTTGCATATACCTAATTACTCTTCCATTATATGTGATAATATGCAATAATTGACTTGTTGGGCATTGGATATGATGTGATATTAACCATACGGAGGTAATATTGACCGAGGCGTCAGCAGACTACAACTCAGATGGTATATTCAATGGGAAAAATATCAGTATTTATGAAATATGATGCTATATTTTGGTACAATTGTCATAAATGATACTTATCCACTTACTTCTAATACCTTATATTATGTCATGACACTCGTGTATCTCTTACCGCTTTCTTACTCATCTTGTATATTATACGTTTGTTTGTCGGGAAAATAGAGAGCTTATGTTGTATTGTAATTATCGTATCCGACGTCAGAGAAAATTTTTTGTATCTTGTATCTTGTATTTTGTATCTAGATGTATATACCAATCAAAAAGAATATTTTGATAGACAATATAACAAACCAAATTATTAAGTTTATTTTACATTTAAAAAAGTACTTTTGACATTAAATGTTGTTGCCATGCTGTGATCTGTAATGTGCTCCCAGTGTATATCATGTCTAGACTACACATCCATTATCTCACGTATTTACTATTCAGTGTGCACATATTCAGGGATCACTATTTTGAACAATAAAATGTACTTTAAAATCCCGTTTTAGAAATTTAGATGGTAAGTGTTGAACATTATCTGAGCGTTTCTTTTGTTAATGTTTAGTACTGTGTAATTTGTCATATTATATTTCCATCCTTTGCATTCTAATACACGCTGTACCAATTACAGTTTATGCTCCATTATATACATAAAAAGAAGATTTATATTGTATAAAACGTATCTATTAATAAATATAATCTAAGATTTATTATGCCTTCAGTCATTCGTGTTTGAAAAACATCAGGAATACTCTTTAAGACGGTTCCCGAAAACATTTAGTACGAGTGTTTGATTGATCTCACGTATGTCAGTCTTTACACTTATTGTAATTTAGAAAGGATTCCCACCTACATTGTCCTTGACCTTGGAGCTGTATTCCTTGTTATTTTTACTAACAGATATATACGGTGTTCCCTTTAGATGTTCATAGATTCGATTTCGGTTCCCTCTGTGTCAGTGAAAAGCAAGTCTCTGTACTGCACAGCTCTTCTATGATTTGCACAGCAATGAAATAGTCCTCAAACTTTCGTTCGGTTTCAAACCCAAGTTTTATTTCACAACCAGTTTTGTGAGCTTTCAAATAAACAGAATGTAACCAATCATCCTATACAAACAGAGTAACTATTAATATAAAAATGTAGTACAACATTCAAACTGATTAAACATTAAGTGTATATGTAATGTACAACAACAACAAAAAGATATAGAATAAAGAAAAAGTTATAACTGTTACTAGAAAAATAGTATATTCTTTGAAAATCAGTAAGCTGTGATTATCTTGTACCAGAGAATACCACGCACCTGACAAATGACAATATAACCTGCTTAAAATGAGATGAGAAAACAATCTTGGAAATTATAGCCTTCTATCTTGATCTAGTAGCAATTTACATTTTAAACTTGTCAGTTGGGTATTGTTTACACGTAATTTGGGACCGGCTTATAAACTACTGTCACAGCAAAGTACCCATAGACTACAAAAGGAAAACACGTTGATAGGGAGAGATACTTTGAAAATATTATGAAAATTTGTTAGTTTAAATTTGGAATTTATGACTTTCGACTTCAGGTAAACATATTTCCATACGTCTGGAATATTTCTTTAATAGTTTATATATCTATTGACAAATCGCTGAAGGTGGGTCTTTTCTACATGGCCTTTTTGAGAGGTTGAAGTTTGAAACATTCAGCAGCTATAGTTTGAACCTTAAACCTCTAGAAAATGTATGGGTTGTGTATAAAGCAAATAACTTAAAAGTTTTATCTGCAACAAAATCGGCAATATATGCAAATTTCATGCAAATTTCTAATGTCACGGGTAATATTTCAAGGTAAAAAGGTGAAGCTGCTTATCTCTCATAACAGTAACCGTTTTTCCACGTGCAACAATTATATGAACGTCGCAGATAAAACAACATTAAAACGTATTAATTTACTTTTTTCTGCCCTGTCACTGAATTTAAACAGCGACGTAAAATATTAATAAGCCGAATATTAAGTACAAAATTCAGGAACTAAAAATTCTTTATTACACAAACAGTTTGACATAAAATAAAAGTAAAACGTATAAAAAGAAATAGACATGTACATATTATATAATGATAGCTGATATAACATAAATTTAAGATTTAAGTGAAGCTAATTTTGCATTAAAATAAAGAAGCATCAGTGTAACCATCGGGATTCGAACCCTAAAATGTTAATTCTGCTATTGCAGGTGTATGCTGTTAACCAAATTGCTTTAGTTCTGCGCTGATCGAGATGAACGAAATATCCCTATTCTTGTTTGAGTGTAAATTTGTAAACAAAACAACGTCACTGTCAAAGTTTGACAGTAGCATAATATTATAATTTACCCCGCTAGTCAACTGCGGCCTTGTTTTGGTACTGCGCAAATAATCGATGCAAACTAACTTCTCGAAGACCGAAAAAACAACACCAACAACGAATTAACAACAAATATATTTGCTGAATTTTCATGCCTGCTTTGGTATGGATTTTCATTTTTTTTTTTGCTTCAAAATTCAAGAATATCCGATAGTACAGCTTTGTAACACCGGGTACAGCTCCTTTCGAAAATAGCTCCCCGGGGAGCTGTATTCGGTGCACTTTAACGAATACAGCTCCCTTTGGTGTAGCGGAGCTGTATTCGCACCAAAGCATATGCACATTCGACTAAAGCTCCCTATGTTTGATCAAACGGATGATAAACGGATTGAATAACAGAAATCTGAGGAAGAAGCTTTGCCGTTTCGAAAACTTTTAAGTCAAAGACCAAATTGTAGTTCGAAAGCTGGGGTCCATCTGTCCGAACATATGTCTGTTGTCCTACCCTGTATGTTGTCTTATCAGTCCGTCTGTCTGGCCTGACACCCTGGTGTGAATGTGCTTCCTTCCATCAACAATTTACAAAGTAAAAAACCACTTAAATTGCTACCTTATGTGCAACAGTCATTTTTGAAAAAATGTAGGTTTATTGAAAGAAACTAATTTTTCAATACCAACAAAAAAAGTCATGAAACCTATAACATTCGTTCAACCGTCCGTCCAACACGGAGGGACAAAAAGACAAACATCCCAGGGCTAAGTACTGCATCCCGAGTAGCGGGATGGATCCTTTTCATTCTATAATAAATTCCGTACCCGTGTGATAGCCTGTAATTCACTTTATGCGCCCCCGATACGGATCTCTGGGGAGCTGTATTCGTTAAAAGTACAAAAACCCCGAATACAGCTGTCCGGGCATGTGATTCATAGGGAGCTGTATCCGTTATTACATAGCTGCACCGAATACAGCTCTTTTGGCCAGATTAGTAACAGCTGTATTCAGTGCCTTTCGAATACAGCACCCCTGTGAGCTGTATTCAGTGCACTTTAACGAATACAGCTCCACCTTAAAAATTTGAGCTGTATCGGGGTTCTTGTACCTTTTTTTCGAATAAGTGAACCAGATGCAAGAAGGTCGTATCATTCATTTATACAAATACGCGGCAAATAATTTATTATAGAATAACAAGGATCCGTGCCGCTATTCAGGATGCCGTACTTAGCCCTGTGATGTCTGTCTTTTTGTCCGCACGTGTTGGGCGGACAGTTGAATGAAAAGTTTAATTACTTTTTTGCTCATATTGAAGAATTATTTTCTTTCAATAAACCATCATTGTTTTCATATGACGACAGCACATAAGGCAAAACAAAATGTTGACAGAATGAAGCTCATACCAATCAGGACAGACGGCAGATTAGACGACATACAGGGTAGGACAACAGATAAATGTCGGGACAAAAAGACGGACGGAATAAATGTAACATGCCGTACATCTCAGATGTGTTTAGGCAATTAAGGTTCCTTATTTCATCTTTGGACATTTTTAACATAGGGATAATGGTTCTTTATCTTATAATAAATCAAACATAGGGATCATTCGAATTTGCATATGATTTTAACATAAGAGATCGAAAGGTATATCCGGTGTTACACAGCTTCTCTTCAGAAAATGTAAACATTTACATGTATGATATTCATTTAAAAGTTGACGTACTTTACTGAAATTTTAAGTCTTTATCTGGCATTAGTTATGTTATATAGGTAGTCTCAAATCTCCTTCATTTAAAACGGTCTGAAGACTTTAAACATTAATTTTACGTATTGAATCATGAGAATAGACCATCGCAATATAATTTAATCTTATAATTGCATAGTACTTTTCGCATTGAAATCCACATCAACATATTTAGGTGTTTGTTTCATTTAATTGTAGTTCATTTGATAGTTTTATCGTGTCATCCCATTTCTTCAGTTCTATTTTTTTCTCTTCCGAGAGTTATTTGCAACGTTTAAAACTCGTGCGTTATTGTACATTTTTCGTATTCAAAGAATTGAAAAACCAATTACAATACAAATAACGAAGACATTTGGACGGAATAAATTGTCTATATAGCATTTTCATATATCAGTCCGACCATCACTTTGAGTTTAGTGATATAGTAACATATAATTATTGACAGGATACTGTTAGAACCATGTTCTATTTACTCTAAAGCAATGTAAACATATCCTTTTTTTCGTATTCACGTTGTTTCGTCATGAGAAATATTTCTTATATTTTGCAATAACATTATAAAAAAATACTGTGCTACGTTTTTAATATGTATTTATCGATTTAAAAAAGCAAAGTTAGGAATGTTTTTGGTACAAGTTTCAAGGTCATTTCTGCCAGTAAGACATCTTTCTGGGTTATATTAGAGCTACTTTTACTTGTTGTCCTGAGACTTTGATAACTCTTGTACATTGTATTGTTCATCGTGTTGAATAAGACCACTAAATGGAAGCGTAAGGGTATGTATTGCAGACATTAGCCCGCGTGGAGGGCCGATTATCATGTCTCAGTCCGGCCAGTAATTAAGTAATTATGTGATTGTGCACCTTGTCTCGATAGTCATGCTTTTCTGGATAAAGAAGATATGAGCATCAGACGATAACAGATATTTTAGAATTTTCGGGTGGATAGCTATTTATTACAGAAGGTTGCTACAATGGCATTCTTTACACAATGCATATTATCCTCTCAGTGTCTGTGCAGTTTTAGATAGTATATTTGTATAAACAGCCGAGGTGAATCTGTATGCTGACATAACTGATTGCTCTCCTAGATTCACATGTACATATAATTTCAAATAAAAGGCGCAGTAGTGTTCCCATACATAAATGAAAATATGATCCTAATCAATCGGTGAAGATGGGTTACTATAGCAACAATCCTTATAAGACAATTGGTTTTGCCGTTTGTGTTAATGACATATGCTTGATGCAGACGGTTTGCTCACCATCGACATTTCTAACATGGTCAAATATTTTTTTTTCCAAAATTCACTTTGATAAACAAAAATATATCAGTGACAACAATCACAACCACATTACTTGTTTTTGTGGCTATGTCTGTTTCAAATCCTTGCCTAAAACAAGTTGTTTAAAAACTGTGCAAACACAAAAAAGGAACTATCATGCGAATCTTCAGATGCATTCAACCTAAAGTGTTTAATATTTGACGTATAACATAGGATGAACAGCTAGAACATGCTTACATGAAGATCGGAACTGAGTTGTACAAACATCCAATATGCACAAAAAGTACACATTCTGTATAGAAAACAAAACGCTTTCAAATTTTGGTTCATACAAATTATACAAGAAGTATTCAATGAGGACCCGTCAAGTTGCTAGCAGCTAATATTGCCTTTAAAGGGTTTCAAGTCACAGTAACTCAGCGGAGTAAATTTTAGAAAAATATAATAGTGTTTGTCTTTCAGTGTTACCTTGCTTATAAATGTTGTTTTGTAACAGAGGATTTGATTCCACAAGGCAGCACCAATACTAGGGTTCTGAGGACGAAACGAGGTCAACTTCATACCAAACGCTGCCATTTCAAACATGAATGGAGTGGCTAAAAGTGTCGGTGTTATTTTTGTCCTTGGGCTGTATATCTACTGCTATGGACAAAATACTATTCCCGACGGTAGGAACTTAATCGCATATTATAGAATAACTGAAATACTTGTTTGTATTTGATATAGTGTTGACTATTCAGTTGTCACATGATTAGTCTGTATTATGTAATAATGACTTTCACTTGAACAAAATTCAGTAAACTTAATACGTTTAAGAAGAGAAAATATCTGTTTAAGAATATGAGCTGTATATAGTATAAGTTATACGGGTTCTTGACGTGAACATCTGGATACAGCGATAGTTGCCATGAAAGATGTACACTGCAGGAGACGAATACAAGTATATGTACACGGCTCGAGTAACCAATCGGAGAATTATATAACTTAAAATGTTTAAGATTGCTCCTGTCGATGCGCTATTCCATAACCCAGTTAGCTAAGAATATCATAGGAGCTCGGAATAATTTTGGCCTATCCACTGAGAGGTACACGCGTGCTAGCCTAGAGCAAAGTCTTAAAACCTTGTGCTTGAACAGCATGGTGTGAATGAATCTTCTCTAATTTATTTCGCTGTATCATACAATTTAAAGGGGCACTCTTTTATGTCTATTTTCATGTTTATTTGTATTAAATGAATAACTTCTATATTTTGTGTTGTTTAAGAACACGGTCTCATAATGAGCACATACACGAAATACTATTACGGCAGGCAAGATATTGTGCAACTGTATCACTTACCGGTTTACCCGGGTTACGAGAACTTTTCTGGCAGTGTACCTGGCATCAAGGTGAAAAATAATTATGTGCATTTCACGAGTGTTGATATTGATTACCGAACAAGATGTCTCTATATGTATGACTCTTATTTCAGGTAAGTTGCCAGTTTTATAGTTCATTCTTAGATTATTTGAATTATTTTGAGAAAAATAATTAACAGTTAAACCAAATATTAAGGGGACATACCCTACATCTAGCCGATTATATTTTCGAAATATAGATTATGTGAATGATGAATGAATACTATTTCAAAGAGGAACGCATTGCGAAAAATGCCTCATTTTACCACAATTAGTCAATTTAGAGGCATCCACCCATTAATTCTACATAAATTACTGAATGGTTTACGGTACTGCAGCATATTTTTAACCGCTGATTTTATCGATAAGGACTGGAATGCATAGCCTAAACATTTAGAACAACTCTTTAATTCAAATTTTCGGCAATATTGCCTTTTTCAAGAAATTTGTCTACAATAATATATCAAACCTGCCGTTCATGTATCAGCACGCAATTTATTAATAAATAATTGAAAAGGCAATATGCCGAAAATTTGATTAAGGTTGTTTTAAAAGAAAGTATAATTTTTTCCGAGTTGAGTTTAATTTGGTTAACTTAAAATACTTCCACATATTCTGTTATTTATGTTTTGGAGGTTATTTAGTTTGGCGTCAGTATTGGGTGTGTCCCTTTAAGTATTTTTAAAATTCAGATAAGTTTTTACACCTATAAGTAAGCACTATATTTACATATTGTCTAATTAATATAAACATGCTTAAAGGGACATACCCTATAACAGTATGATGTCGAACTGAATAACCTCCAAAACATAAACAATAGAATCTTTGGAAGTATTATAACTTAACTTAAAAGTTTCAGCTATGCATTCCAGTCATTATCGATACAATCAGCGGTTTGAAATATGCTGCAGTACTGATTATCATTCAATAATCTATGTAGAATTGTTGTTGTACAATTAATGGGTGGATGCGATTTATCTAAGAAGGCTTCTATATTGATAAATTGTGGTAAAATGAGGCATTTTTCGCAATAGCTTCTTCTTTGAAATTGTATTTATTTATCATTTTACGTTCATTGAGCACATAATCTATGTTTCGAGAATATAATCGGCTAGATGTAGAGAGTGCCCCTTTAAAAACTGATCATTCAATATCTGTTTAAAGCCATTGAATTTAAAGATTATGTCAAACGGTTGTATTGTGTATTCAAATCAAACACCAAAATATACATGTATCAAATACTACAGCATGCATGCATGAACTATCGCAGTACATGTACATTTAAAAATTATGTATCAAATACGACAGAATGAATAAAATACCATGGAACCATAATACAGACATGACAGTACAAAATACCACTGAAAACATTTAGCAGACACCTCAACATATTGATAAAACACTGTAAAGTACACGTATGTGACACTGCAGATATATGAATCAAATACGCCAGCATATACATATCAAACACTGCCGCATACATGTATTAAACACTGCAATTTATTTAACACATACATGTATCAAACATTATAGCATGCATGTATTAAACACTGCAGAATACATGTATCAAATACTGCACCATACATGTATCAAACACTACAGCATATATGTATCAAACACTGAGTATACATGTATCAAACACTGCAGAATACATGTATCAAACACTGCAGTATACATGTATCAAACACCGCAGCATACAAGTATTAAACACTGCAGAATACAAGTATCAAACACTGCAGCATACATGTATCAAACACCGCAGTATACAGGTATAAAACCCTGCAGTATACATGCATCAAACACCGCAGCATACAAGTATCAAACACTGCAGAATACATGTATCAAACACAGCAGCATACATGTATTAAACGCTGCAGTCATACTGACAAAGTTTCATGAAAATCCAGTGAAAAATTCAGCCTCTATTGCATTCACAACGTAAAGTGTTGACAGACAGACAGGCGACTGACACCAGGCAATCACAATAGCTCGCCTTTGAGCACTTCGTGCTCAGGTGAGCTAAAATCTCACAAATTACTCGTATCAGACCACAGAATAAATAGATCAAATACAAAAGAATATAAATATCAAATACCAGAATTCTGTACATGTACTACCTATTTCAGCATGTAATACTCCAGCATACATGTATTTAACGAAACAGCATAAATGTATCAAATACAGTGGATGTCTTAGTACATCTACCGGTTGCATATATGCAACAAATACGGTAGTATTCAACATACCTATACTTATGTATCAAAAACCATAAACAACATGGTTTTATTACTACAGCATATATGTACATTTATTTTGGGCTTGGACTTGATTTCGCTTTTTGTCAACGAATGTTATAATTAATATTTGATAAATCTCCGCTTATAAAATGTTTCTCCTCATTTTTAAGTAAATTATAATATTATAAATGTGTCGTACTATATTTTACTGCCAGGTGTACGCGGATTTTTTTTCTATGTTATTAGAAGTGTGGTATTAGGAACCGGCTACAATAAAGACCTCAAAGCCGATAACATGACTTTCTATCCGATGCATGTAGGAGTATCCAGGGGGAAAGTTCAGGTAGCCGTTGACTGGTTGTCTCACACAGTGTACTGGTCCGATTCGACATTCCGGTGGATTGTAGCAGCACCTGGACAGAAAGATAAAATTAACATGGATTACTATAAAATCATTGCTGATAAGCATTTGGATGCGCCTGGCGGAATCACAGTAGACCCATTAGAAGGGTATTAAATGTTACACCATCCTTATATTATAGTCACATTTATACCGAGAAGGATTAGAAAAAAAGCTATTTCGTAGACCATGAGTCCGGAAGGTTCTTCTCCTCGAACATAACTTTTCATGTAGACTTACAAAAGTATGTTGAGCTTGAGAAAAAGAGAAGTCTTTTTCCTCTTGTAACCCCTTTTCTCTTGGAAATATATCTCAAAAACATGTCTCAAACCAAGCTCGTCTTAAAGTCGAAGGAAGGTGAAGATGTTGTTAAATGTCCAGAAAAGACATGAGGTAATGACTCTCAGGACATATAGCAGTCTAGTTAAACACACGCAAAATAATATAATTTCGATTCTGATATGACAAAATATAACAAAACGAGACGAAATACAATCAAGGGTTATGTTTGATACTACGCCATGCGTCATGATTCATGATTGCACATTAATATGATTCCATTTTGGCCTGCACGTCAAAACGCTGTTTATTGTAGAATTTACTACGCTTTGTATCCTTATTTAATTTAGTGACCAACGAGTTAAGCAATGATAAGATGCAAAATAACTGACATATGTTATTAAACGCTTTTTTAAAATGTCGACACGTAAAGAGAAGTGGGAAACATTGCCAAATTTGCCAAAATGGCTGTTATTCCCCCCCCTTGTAATGCAAGATTTTTTGACACTTCTGTGTCTTTCCATATACTAAATTAATGTGTTGCTTGTTAATTGCTTTATGTATAATGGTATCTGTGGATAAAACTTTAAACGGGTTGAATGTGTGTTAGATATTCAGACAGAAACGAATACATTATTGTAGCAGAGGTATAATACGACACTTGTACGTCCTTGCTATTGAGCTAGCTTTAATGGCGACATGGCAGAATATCCGCTTAGACTACTAAAGGACACCAGAAACCAATCCAAATATCTTACCGTGACAAATAATTCGCTAACTCAATGGGAAGGAAGTACTGGTGTCGTTTTATACCTCAACTATATTATCACATCACAATTAATGTTGCAGGTACTTGTTTTGGTCAGATACTTCAAAGATCGAGCGTTCGAATCTAGGAGGCAAAGAGCGTCATACGATAGTTTCAAAACATTTGAAGACACCGTTAAGCATTGAAGCAGATATATTCGAGAAACGCATTTACTGGATAGATTCCAGTTATGAAACAGTACTGTCTGCGACATACGACGGTGAAGATGTACTGGCATTTCCAAAGATTTCAAAATCAACTTTATATGATTTGGCAGTATTCAGGGTAGGCTGTTTCCTTTATTATCAGTTATTCAAGTCTGTCTGTTACACTTTCCGATCAAAATAGATATCAGAAGTCTGAAAAATAAGTCAATTTATTCTATGTGTATATAAAAAGAATGATAAACTGTATAGCTATAAAGGTTGACAATTATGTATCAAATATTTATTTTATTCTTTTACGAAAGACTTTATGGTATGTTCAATAAAAACACAAGTGATGTAATTGATGCATTTAACATTTATCCAATTACTTCTGAGAACTCGATCTATCATTTACAATATCACGATAGAAGATACAGGTACCTTTATTATAAAGAGCCTCTAGGATAGACTGCGGTAATCAACACAATTGTACCCTTTGTACCATTCCATATGTATGGTTATTATTTAGCTGAATTACCATTTTATTATCAAAAGAAATATCAGCTGATGACTGTCTTCTTGAACTTGAACACGGAAGAAGAAAACATTTTTCGTCATTTGTTAAGACTTTAAGTCACATATGAAGATATTAATTTATCTACAAATAAAAGGATGGGTTTTCATAACTGCGAGTTTTAATATTTTGTTTGTGCATTTAGAAGAAGAATTATATGACATTTATTGGTAATATCAATGATGGTCTTAAGATACCTTCCTAAAATGACTGGTTATTTCGTTGTGATTTTTTTTGTTACACTCGATGTTCCAGGAAGTTGTGTACATCAGCGATGTCAAGAATGGCAATGTTTACACACTGAATAAAACCAAAGGCGTACATTTTGGTAAACAGGAATCTACAGCCATAAATTTTTACCGGGAAATCATTTATGGTCTTGCGGTATACGGATCTGAACACCAGCCCTTAAAAGATAAAGGTACATTTAGTGTTCGTGCTTACTTCATATTTTACGAACGTTTTAAAATATGATCATAAGTACTTAAGTGTAGTCTCTGGTCTCCCAATTTGAAATACTCTGACAAGTACGTATATATTTCTAAGAGAGAGGAGTGTTTTGTATTAGGATTTTGATAAATTTATAAAGAACATGTTATGTAACAGTCGAGCATATCTTAAACAAGAAAGATCTTTTAAAAAGATAAACGACGTTGAGCTGAGTAACCACCAATGGCAGTTATTTGAGACCAACACTTACAGCCATTAATAGATTCTTTTCATTTCATACGTATTCTAAAATAATAAGTAGTAGCGTATGAATGTAAGCATTCATTCCTGAAGTGTGACGTCCAACTGCAATTATCCTGATCCCTGGAATTTGTTCAGGCAGAATAAACCTGCCTGATCCTGTCACTTCGTGCAATATTTTGTATTGTGGCCGTATATTGGTCATTTTTACAGGCGGACATTTTAAGTATATACCTAAACATTGAACTTTGGAAAGTGTCTTTATTTAGATCGGCAGTTACATCATTATTTATCAATGAAGTGATCAGTGATCAAGCTAAACGGAAGTACCATCATGTATGATTTGAAAAATTGTACCTATAGCAGAATACTTTAATAGAGCATCAATATAACCTGCATTAAGTACACTTCTTTCGGCTAGTAGAGATGCTACAAGAGCCACGTGAAGTTATTTATTATACAAATCAAGTTTTATTACTATTACTTCTTTGTAGTTAGATGATGTATTGTGTAGGAATATTCGTGATTGTCCAACTTTCGCGATAAGCGCCGGGTGAATGTTTTTAACGTTTTAATCTATGCCTATTGATGATTTGCGTACCTTCACTTTTATATCAACAACCGGATATGGACATTTCGCAAAATTGACCCAAAGGAATCAATTGCTTGCGGCTGAAAATATTGACCTTAATTGAATCACTCAAAAAGGCTATTATATGTATTGATGCCGTTATTATTTGCTTTTGCAGACTATTGTTCTGAGAAGAATTGTGAGCATTTGTGTGTCTCTACGAAATCTGGAGCAGAATGTTTATGTGCTGAAGGATATTTGTTAGTTAATGAAACCGGCAAATGTAATGGTAGGTGAAAGAAATTGAAGCCAAATGTTTACCTACAATTTTGAGAGTTATAGTTTTGTCAAATATTAATGATTGCAAAGTATGCTAATCAATGCACAATTCACTTTCATATGCGGAGAATAGTTGCACATTTACTTGTGAGATATAAATGGTTATTTGTGGCAAAAGTAAACAGTTTGAATGAGACGATATGAAGTTGAAATGTATCTCATAAAGCCGTTCCCCGCATTGAGTATACGCATTGTCTATACTGCTTGGTAACGATATGAATGACCCATTATAGTGATTAGAGGTTAAAATGTCTGTATATTCTTCACTGATTTTGTCGTAAGGAATATGCTTATTGTGGAAACGTTGCAACGCTTTATTGTTTAACCCAAAGGTATGCTTAAAAATGACTTTTATAACTGAAACCAATTGCATCGGTATAGTATGCATGGCAAAAGAGCCTTTTCCCTTTATCCATATACATTGTACATGAATTTACTCGAAATTGATTAAACTGACATGCTTATGATTGCAGTGCTTCTAAAACTATTATTTTGTTTAAAGCTTAAGTTTTTATTATACACTTATGTTGAACCGTTTTAATATTATCCAGATATTTGTATTTGTATATCTTGCTTATTACTTTCAGAGACTGGTAAAGGTTTTCATAAAGCGATCGTGGTAGCCAATGCCACTCATATATGTTTGTTGGATATTCGTTCTTTTGTACAAAGCATCTACTTGTATGTGTGTAAATATACTGTACCTATGCCCATTTTACCTTCTACAATTAGTACGACCGTAAGTATCTAGCTTCACTTAATTACATTATCTTTAAGTAACGGAGTCAGAAAACAAACTTAAGCAGTCCAAAATTTTGGTAAAGAGCATCAGAATGACAAATTCAAACTTTAAGGTTAAAGGGTTATGTCCACATAAAAATACAGTAGTTAACCCGACGTTTGGTTTGAATCGTTTCATGAACGAATTTATATGAAAATACTGTGTTGAAAAGTACTATTTGATAGCTGTAGTATTATAACACTAATTGGTCGAGAAATAAATTAATTGTGTTCATCCATAAATGCGCAGTTTTTCCTTATCGTACTTGACATTCTGACGTTGAAATTTGATCTAAAATTCATTCAAAGAGTTTTAACCTGTCTGGAGCTGTATATGTTGCTCTATATGGAAAAGGGTAACACCGAATTGCATGTGATAGTCAGATGAAATAATAAGGTTGGCAGACTGTTCTTCCAATACTGGAAACCAATGGTAGAAGTTGGTTATAGTTGTTTTTTTTTCCAGTATTTTCCGAGAACATCTACTCCTTCATACCACAGAAGACGCAGATCGCGTCATTTTCTCACGCGGCCAAGCAGGGCTACAGCCAGCACTACACCAGCTACGACAGGTATTTGAACTACACCAAATCGTGACGGTTCTAACACCTACCAATATGTTACCATTTAATCTAGCATTTCAGTTATAGCCAGTAAACTAATCGCTTCAGTGAAAGACGACGCGCAACGCTTTGCTGAGTGTAGACTGTAGCTCATCGAAATACTACGGTAAAGCCGAGATGCAAAATTTATTGTGTTTCATTTGCATGTATTTATTATTGTTTAGATTATGAGTTTACGTCATCAATACGGCATTTTGCATTTATACCGCAACTTCTATTAACTTTGGATACACATGTTACTATTTGTTTGATAAATGTTCAAACCCTATTTATCAAAGAAAATGTTATCACTTTTGCCCCAGAAGCACAACTTCGCTTTTAGTGGTTGGAAATAAAAGAAGGAACAAGTCATTAAACAACCAAACGACTCATCTTGACCATGTCTTAAATGCAGTCATTTACATGTGTCGTGACAATTTACTCAGCTTTAACCACATTGAACAGCTAAAAGAGAGCACATAATGTGTGATATATATATAGGTCTAAATATGTTATACTACCGAAAATACATATTATTAGGTGTGTTGCTATGCCTTTTTGAAAATAAAGTATCTTCATAACATAATTGCTTGTTTTAGTAATACCGTTATATAAAATCAAGAAACTGGACATGGATATGGAGAACAGAATAGTCTATTTTGCAACCGATGACAATACCATATACGGAAGGCCGATAGATCTGCCAATAGAAAACGACGCCGTCGAAGAAGTTGTTTCTGCAGCTGGAAATATAAGCGGTATGGGGCTATTTCATATTGCAAGACTGCTTGCATGCTTACTACAATAAACATTGATTTTCATCTCGCTATTTAAGCATCACAATATGTATTATTACAAAAGAAATATGTTGGGTTTCCGACGTATTTTTCAACGAAGAAGATCCTAATATAAAAATAGAATTCAGTCACGTTTACGTTTAAGAAAGTGAGCGACATATAGGTTTAATAAGCATACATTACATCCCCCCCCCCACCCCCCACAAATTCTTGTCCGAGCTGTTGCCAAGGAACCGCTTCACTATGGAGAAGAGAGTTCTTTTTTCAGAAACATTCTTAACAAAAGTTAAGCATGTTCTAGTTAAATGATTTATCATGGAAATAATGTTCTTTCGTATTGGATACCATTCACACATAATCCTTGCCTCGGCTTGGGGATTTGGCATGGCAACATGGCTCTTGTTACTTTCTAAATCTATAGCTTAACCGCATAACTTTTTCTCTTTTTACTTTTGACCAGACGCATTTTCAATTTTACTTCTTTTTGTTTAGGCCTTGCCTACGATAGTGGCGACACCAATAATTTATACTGGTGTGAGTACAACACTGGAATCATACGGGTGGTCAATGTTGTGACGAAAGCATCGAAGCAGGTCATTGCAGATAAAAGCTCTTTAACCGACCCTAGAGATATTGTTGTACTTTTGAAGCATAGGTAATTGATAAACTAACACTTACTCTGCTAATCATCTCAAACGCACTTTTCAATCTTTCAAAACTGGACACTAACATATTCATAGGAGTGTTCCAAGAACATTTCTGACGAATATACTAGTTGTATATTCTGATTAGATGACATTAAGCTTTTGTTTTTATGTACATTTTATATCTGTAAATGAAAAGGAATTTATTTAATAAAATGTAGATTTGGATGCAAGTTTTCCGAATTTGAAATAAAATCCTTTTTTCTGCAGGAGGTTAGCTGTGCTCACAGGTCGGAGATATCGAATGTCTATTCAAACAATGACGATGGAAGGAAATGATATTAAATCCGCCATCGGAGACAAAACAGAAATCTCCTCATTTACTTACGATAATGAAAATGACTTGTATGTATAGTATGCATTGTATGGCTCACATACCTACTGCCCTGGCTGAAAATATGCAAACATTAATTTGCTGCTTGTGTCTAACACACACACGGTCTTTCGGGTGTATTAATGTCTGAGGATGTTTTTCTTTTCATTCTGTACTTCTATAAACAAATGGTTTAAAATGTAATACGACATGCACATTAATCTAAAAATGTAATGTTTATTAGCCAGTTTATCCTTCGCGCTTACTCTGGATTGTCACCCCAGTTACAGCAGTAAAAGTTCATAGCCTTGCGAGGTATTCTTCTGTTCAAGGATAAGACGGGTAGGTCATATTTTCTATCTGCTTCTTAAATCACTGTCGGCAATTACATGGGCACCGTTATTGTAAAGACATCGGCATTTTGGGTTATTGCGCCTGTGCTGTAACGAATGTAGCCTCGTCAGGTTGACTTACTCCAAGTTGTCTGAAATATTTTGCTCTATGTTACATATTTTACTAACGCGACCCTGTCTTCATGTGTAGTATGTCTGAATGGTTTGTCGTCTTTGACTCGTTAGTTATTACTCTATCAGTTTAAAAAATACCACAATGTGAAAATATCCACTTAAGGTATACTATCCGATGTTAACAAAGCTTGTAAAACTGTATAGTTAGAGACAGGATTTGTTTCTAACAGAGGCTTGAAATATGTTAATTGTACGTCTGAGGATAAGGCTTTTGCTTTGTCTTTATCTTTTTCACAAAGTGGTGATATAGCAGGTATTCCGCTAATGACACAGCCTCTAGTTGTTCTTGTTATTACTGTAATTAAGTCTTAAGTTCTGGAAGCGGACATCTGTGCTGCATTTATTTAAGCAACGGTAAAACCAATGTTCTGTTGTGTTCCTTCAGTTGATAGCGGGAATCTATCTCAATATTGTTGATTTCTTTCAAGTAATAATTAAATTATGTGATTCATCATTAATTATTCTAGTATTTGTAACATACAGTCTTATTTCATTCATGCCAGTTGTTTTTTGTTTAGAACCTATAGTGATGCATGTAAGTTGGATCGGGTTAATTGCTCTATGGAGTTTTCGTGCCAGAATTCTGTCACCGCAATGTGTGGGAGCTTTTGTGACAAATGTATAACGTGATGCATGATTTTTATGTATTCAATTGTCCAATTAAGTTCAGAATACATGACTGCATCCGACAGGTGCAAGTTTAGGTATTCATTAACTTTGTTGCATGTTTGATTTGCTTGTTACGCTTTAAATCTATTGGTGATACCGTTGTTTCATAAAAACGAATTGACATAAAAATTAGAGGCACCTGAGTACATTTGAATACAATCTACGTATGGGTAATGTTTTATATATATTTATACGGATAAGATACCCGAAGTAAGTCCAATATTGTAGTGTTGTAGTGCCATGTTTAGTTGCGGTTGGCTTCCTACAAACAAACATATTACGGATCTGATACAGGTTCCTGAATTAAGACTTTTAAACAGTACGGGAAAGCTGATACATATTTCATCTTTTGTATTCAGATTGGATTTAACAAAATACATCTAACAGAAAGTTGACTGATTAAGTTAACTTTTCAGTTAACCATTGAGAACACTAATTAAAACTAACTAACATATTTTTATTTGTATAGCAACATGCTAATTCTTAGTTATACAATGTTATAACCGTATTGCAGATTCTATTACATATATGGAGGATATCTGTACTCTATTGGATATAATGGAGGCTCCGCGACAATTGCATCATATTCAGTAGACAGAAGCGCACATAGTCTTGTAAAATACCAAGTAAGTTCTTCAGAAATAACAGACTATTTAGTGAATTCATTTATAAACTTATACAATGATATGTAGGCTACGCATGACCTATGTTAGACAGAACATTTAAGCGGTTTAGGTTAACAGGTACTGGCAAGTTATATCAACTACTCTTGATGACCGTTTCTGGAGATCGTGCGAATACTGGTGCCAATAAAAGGGTTTGCGGTTCAGCTGCCGACATTCGAACCTACCATCTTTGAGCTAGTGATCCGACGCTCTACACCTACACCACGACGCCTTAATCTTGTATTTTGCTTATACTTTCGACGATTTATGTTATTCATATATTTTTACATAGTTACTTAAATACTGTCAAAGCAAGATATTAAACGTGTTAAAAAAAAGAAAAAAAGAAGAAGAAGATATTTAACGTGTGTAATGATCAAGCTGTTACAAACTATAATACATAATGAAAAACAAAAGTTTCCCTCATAGCATACATAATGATGAAATACTTCTAGATATAATACCGACACATTCGTAGAACGAATTGTATGGTACTGATTAGATTTCATTTATTGTTAATCCGCTTGTATGCGCTTTTATGTATGATATACTACGTTTCGCTGTTCTCAGCCATAGCAATGCCATATGTCAAATGCATATTGTGGCTGTTATTGTTTTCTAAACACATATCATATACAATGATTTAGTTACAATAATGTAGTAGAGAAGTGTCTAATAATAATTAAGCTTGAATTTGTTGAAGTACAGTTATGAAGTTTCGTCAGGGAATTATAAAATTGTTGCGGTCTAATCAATATAAAGATCATGAGTAAAATATTATTAGCAATTAGAAACGAGTGAAAATTCCAAATAATCTGTTTAGCATTACATAAGCTGGGTATATGGTGATGTGTATGTGAAGACCATTGATGCTAAGACAAGAGGTACTGTGAGATACGGACTGTTCGGTAATGTGTCAGCTACTATCGTTGACATGAAAGTTATGGATTCTAGACTGCAATTGACAAATGTTTCAAGTAAGTAACTACAAAATGGAACAATGTATTTTTCGAAGTCTTTGACTGTTTTCATCTCTATGGTAACAGTCACTACGCCAGTAATACACTTGTACAGAGGACAATTATTTATTAAGAACTTTTGTGAATATCAAAGTACAACACTATATTATCTTATAAGTATTGGACAATGCGAAGAATTCAACTGTTATGACCGATAACCGTGTCATATTATATTCATATCTCAAGTTCGATTATACTTTTAACCAAATTTGTCATTTAGATATCTACTGTAATTTTCAAATGAATTTTATTTTACAAATTAGTTTTTCACATTCTGTTTGAAGTCGTCTTTCGGACGGCGGCACATTATATGCATTGTATTAGAGTATATATGGAGGGAAAACATGTGTCCTGTAAATCATATTGTTATAAGTACAATGTAATGTAAAATCGCCTGTGGATAAAGGCCAGTAACTTAAGAGTAGTAGTTGATAGTATGTGGTTCGTAATTTTTTGTAAAGCCACACTACTTTCTGACACAAGTTTTGTTTTGCGCTAAAGCCAATGTTGTGTTAAGGTTTGCACAAATCTACTATATCATGCTTTGTAACTAGAAGTGTGTCGGTCTCTTGTTATGAGTATCAGTAGAAGACATTACATAAAATGTAGTAATGTTGTTCCCTGTTGTAGACAAAGTAGTGCTAACGATTGAAATATTTCTCTGTCAGCCATATGTATACCTTCCGTTTCCTTTTCTATGTCCTTCTTTTCATATCGGATTCGAACATATGTTTTGATCCGTCGTGATGTAAATATACACAACAGAGACGTTGTTGTCATATTTTTCAAGCTACATGTTTCCTTTATGTTTAGGCCCTTGCGCAAATGAGAATGGCGGCTGCTCCCACATCTGTATAACAAAGTATACTAATGATGAAATGACTCTTGTTTGTGAATGTCGATTAGGATACTCTCTCGCCGAGGACGGAGCTACATGTCAGTCCAGTAAGTAAAGTGATTTACAAAAGGGACAACCCAATGGTAAAGGACTTTGTCATACGAATCAAACTGCTAAGTTGATCAATGTCATCCAACACGAAGAAGAATGTATGAAGAGTTTTCACATGGAACATTCAGTGTCGAAAAGATTATAAATGATCTCATTGTCTATGTTTCCTAACTTTTTTTATTCGAAGTTGTTAAACCTACTACTACAAATAATACTTATAATTATATAAATACGGTACAGTCATTACAACAATGGAATGCTTTAACGTGCTTTAAAATGTTCAGTGCCAGCTATATGATCGGTCGATATCCGTCGTCCATATGTCTTCTACTTTTTCTTCCACATTAGCCTTGTGTGCGAAACAGGGGCCGTTTTTACTGAATTACAAATAACTCCGGTAAATCTTAATACATTATGTATGCAATTGAGTCTGCATTTTTCACGGTTCTTGATTAAATCTTGCTCGAGTTCGGATATAAGTTATCTTTGGTTAAAAACTTGGTCACCAGATCAAAAATAGAAATAGGGGCTTAATTTAGATCCCAGTCATCATGAAAATTGATCAGAATACTTTTGTCAATGGTTGCAAGGTCAAGTCCGAATCTGGATCGCCTTGGTCAGAAAACTAGGTCACACTGTCAAATAAAAACACCTTTATTTACACTCGTGAAGCCACATATACTTCCTCGTCATCAGTGAATTTGCCAAAATGTTTGTCTAAATGATATCCTGGTCAGGTTCGAATTAGAGTCAAGTGGGTTCTAAAAAAATAGGTCTCGAATCAGAGTTATCTGGGTCAAACACTAAAATCTTGTTCACACTGTAAACGCCACATTGAATATCCAATCTTTATGAAATTAGAAAGAATGTTCGTCTCAATTATTTCTAGGTCAGAGTCGAATCTCTGTCACTTCGGGACAGAATCTGGGTCACTGGAAGAATTCAAATTTAAACCTTGTTAACAATCTGGAGGCCACATTTAATACTAGTCGCCATGGAATTAGGTCCGAGTATTTGTCCTGATTATTTATATGTAAAAATCATATGTGATATACCAGTGATTAAAATTTAGATATCCAGGTCAACTAGAGGTTATTTTTCACAGTTAATCATCATGTAAATTGGTCAGAATGTATGTCGTTTCAATGAATGTCAAACAGAGTGTTAATGTTTATGATATATAGGTTGTATTTTGGTCACATTGGGTCAAAAGCAGATCATTAACTTTTATGAGCGATATAGGGCATCTTGTTTAAAAAGCAATACACTTAGTTGTTATAATTTTCAGGCGCCACTGCTGAAGATAATTTTATCATTGCTACTGACACGACAAACGCGGAATTACTTTCCATAAACCTGGATACAAATGAAATAAGCGCTATACCTATTTCGATGAGTGGTAGTTACCGTGGTGTGTATTTCGACGCAAGAAGCAAGAAGATTATCTGGGCATTCAACTATGACGACAATATTTACAGCGCAAACCTTAATGGAACGGATATACAAATAGTCTCGGACCTAGGTGCATGTTTGGCTATTGTAATCTTAAATGCATCAATATAAAATGTCGTATATACTCGACGCTGAAATACTACACTTAGCAACTTTTCTAACGTTACCAGTAGTCTTGTAGCTATTATCTTAAAACTACGTTAGATATTTCGGTCAATTTTTTAGGGCAATTAGAATGGTATACAAGACATTGTGTGATTTCAAGTTAACAACAAAAATAGTCTACACTGTCATAATTTGTGTACAATTAATTTTGATGCAGACCAAATTATCAAATTCACATATTTTGCCAACAGTCAAAATTTAAAATTACGCAAAAGTAAACGCTTTTTATCTGTTCAAATTATCATCATTATATCATTATTACTATTAAAAACCAGTGAACTATTGCATAGTAAGAAAAAGAAAAAGATATTTTCTTATCTTCATCCTGCTGGCAAACTACAAAGCACATAATACTGACAATTTAGGAATACATTGTACTTCATTTGATAGAAATTCTGTCAAGATTTGGAAGATATAAATGAACCAAAAAACTGCTGTTATCAGAATTTACGGACATCTTAATACTGAATCGATGAGAAAGAGCATTTAATTCCCGTTTGCATTTCTCTTTTTTTCGAAATATTAGGTGCATTTTATTGATGCAAGATGGTACGCTTTATCAAAACCTCATGTCGCACAACTAAACAGGGTAAAGAAACTGCCAATTTAATCCTGTTCACCGTACCTAAACTCAACCAAACTCTAAACGGGGGTTGCATTAAACAATCACAAAATTTAAATCTTGTAGAATAGCTTTATTTTCAAGAATTGTATGTCTAACAATGTCCTATAGACTGTTCTAACTACCCGGAAATGTTCTACGAGTTTTCTTGCGTAGTGTAAACGGCTACTGGAAGCGTTAGAAAGTTGTTAAGTGTAAAATTAAAACATTGTATGCACGTTGACATGTACACAACAAATAACATGTTTTACAGTACCTCACGGTGCTTCAAACTGAATTTTCATCCTCAACAGGGTAAATGAAATAGTACATGTATTTTTCGTTTTGGCGTGTAGTA
>JAFMSR010000012.1:39178075-39208018 GCA_022818135.1 Saxidomus purpurata | reverse complement strand
TCTTACACCAGGGGGTGTAAGATGAGATTTTCCAGCACTGGTAAAAACTGCAGATATCCTGATCTGGTATGCAAGAATACTACTGCTTCAATGTTAGAACGACTTGATTAAACTTAAACTGAAGGTATACGTAACGCATTAATAACAGGAATAACAGAGCTAAATAGAAGCGTATCACGTGTAGTTTGATTTCTTCTGCATTTTACCAGCAAAACAAGTTCTGAAAGGTACAAGTCTATTAACATAATTGTTCACCCTATGTCAGATGCAGAATAGTGTATATTTTCATGCCAAATTTGTTACTTAATCTAATCACTATGTCTGCAAATATTTCAGTTAACTATTACGATATAGAATGAACAAACGTCGGTAAAAGCAAAATTATCAAAACTGATCTTTAACTATTTGTGTATAAGGATCATGTGCTACTGGATGTTTTATTACTGCTCCTTTCTTGAAAATTTTTCGGCACCAAGAAGACATGTACTTACTGTTGGTAGATTCTGCTTGATAACAGAAAACTTGCAAACAGGGTCGTAAGCAGGATGAGCAAAAGAACGGATGTCTATTAAACATATATGAGTGACATTAGCAATCACAATGGCTTTATGAAAACCTTTGCCCCTATCTGAAATATAGAATCATAAGGTATCATATCATTTTTGTGATGCTGTCAACTGTAGTCGGTACTAATAGCTACCATTCCATTATCATTTAACAAGTCATAATCATTGTGAAAAGGATCGCACCTCATTGAACGAGTTCGAAATTCCTAATTTGCATTTTTCAACGTAACTGAGTAATAGTAAGTACATGTAGTATATATTAAGTTGAAGTGTGTTCATAAAGAGATAATTAATCGTTCTAACACATGACAATCTATTCCTAAACACTTAATATTCAACTTGATTTATTCATATTTTTATTTTGCAAAAGGGAGTATTAAAACAAGATTTGTAAACAATTGATGCCGTCTTTGTCCTGATAAATTTACGTAATATATTTGTGTAAACGCACCATCGCATTTTTCAGTGGCTTTATTGAACTCATAGCCTACAGAACACATGCATTTTGCACCAGTCTTCGTTGAAACACACAGATGTTCACAGTTCTTCTCTGCACAATAATCTAAAAAATTAATACGAAGATGAAACAAAATGAAGGTTTACTGGCTTTAACAAAAAGTGTTCGCTCTAAAACATGGCTAAATGTTAGTTCTGTTTGCTGTCAGACCTCATGCTGTATGATACTTACAGCTTAAGCTCAAAATACTATGACAAAACAGTCTAGGTTCAGTCTTATGTCTCCAAGAACATGTAGGAAGAACATTTGTACCTGGATCCAGTTAAATATAAAAGAACTAACTTCGAAGATAATTCGCTTGCCACAGACCTTTCTTTCAAGTAACCTAATACCTTGTTCACAAATGAAGGAAACTGTTACAGAAATTTGACTATTTACTGATATTGTCGTGAACTTGACAGGTGACACGTTTACCGTAAAGCGAGGTCATGTCACAGTGACGCAAAAATATCTACAGAAATAAACCTTATTATGAAACTGTGATCTTGTCATTTAGACATATGTACCGATCTTATTTTCCAAAAACTGAAAGCCGCAGAAACTAGAGCAAACATACGAAGTGTATTTCAAGAACACAGGTATAAGCAGGTAAAACAAAACATGTATGGCTCTGGAATCTTAATCTTTATATTGACATACAGATCATAGGATAAACGTCTTTAAATACCTCTGTCTTTCACTGGCTGAGTTTCGTTACTATACACTGCTAAGCCATATATTATTTCTGGATATATGCTAATATCTGTGGACTCCGATTTGCCAAGATGAAGACCCTTTGTTGTATTCAAAGAGTACACTTGACTATTCGATATATCGCTGACATACACAACGTCCTGTAAAATGAATACAATTACTGATATATAGAATAAAATGTTTTAAATTTCTAACATATAATTATGTTACAGGAATTTTAATCAATACAGTAACATTTCTGTTCAGTTACTTATGTTTTGCGCGTAGTACTCACACTTAGCTGCTACCATTTTAATGCCCACAATATGTGTTTAAGTTATGAAGTCTTACCCTAAATATTGCAAGATCTAGTAAATCTCCTGTAGGAATCCTTTGAATTAAGATTACATCTTCACCATCATACGTAGCGGACAGTATGGCTTCAGACGACCTCTCAATCCAGTAAATGCGTTTTCCAACTATGTCACACTCCATAGTCACTGGGGAAATTAAACTTCGGGTGACAATAGTATGACGGTCACTGCCATCTGTGTTTGAACGTTCTATCTTTGGATTCCGCCCGTTGTCTGACCAAAACAGGTAACTGCAAATTATTTCAAGATGTAAATACATTGTTCATGTACCATGATTTACAGAGGTTGATATGCCATGTTAAAGCTTTGCAATCGCCTGTCATTTTCAATAGCATCACGTTTGCATACAGCTGAACATATAAACATAACTCGTATTTTTAAGCTTGTATTTCCATTTACGATATTACTACTCGATCTATATCACAAGGACTTGAAGAATGGCGATCCGTGAAAATAGTTAAACAATCAATTACCTTAATATTGGGTCTACTGCTATACCGTCGGGTCCATCCAGGTGCTTATCAGCAATTATGGTATAGTAGTCCTTTTCAATTTTTTCCTTGTCTGTAGCAGCAGCTACAATCCATCTGTAGACGTAATCGCTCCAGTATAACGTCTTAGACAACCAGTCGTAAGCCACTTGTATTGTTCCCCTCGATACCCCGACGTGCATGAAATCGAAATCCATTTTACTTACGTTCAAATCTTTGTTATAGCCATATCCAACCGCTATCGATCTTAAAGTAAAATTGTTTCATAATAAATGAGCTATGCATCACTCTTAGATATTCTTGATCTTGTTCTCCATGGTACCATAGCTTGTCCGTCGTGTTTGTCAAAATGATAATAAAAATATTTACGACAAGTTCCTATCATATATGTGTAACTGCCTATTAGTAATGTATGCCTAACATAATAAGAGATGTTTGGAAAACACATATGTCCCCTACGCATCCTCTCCTTGTAGCTGAAAACAGAAGACATTGCTGATGATCTAGTAACCAAAAAAGCATTAAAGTTCTAATTGTGGTCAACAAAATCTCTAATGATATAACCCTAGCAAGTTTGATAACATTAGGTCAAGTGGGTTAAGGAAATTAAACGGAAACAAGTTTTTACACCCAATGTCATTTCGAGCTAGCGTTTTGGCAACCCCAAAATCAAAATCATGAAAAAAACGCTTCATCTATTGTCCATGACCAACGTCCCCACCAAATTTAAGAATACTATGTAAAAGCCGCCATCTCAAGTTATTGAGAGGAAACGGTTTATAAGACCTTGACCACTGTGACATTCAACTTTATCCCTCAACATGAATAAAGTTCATCTTCGTTGTCATGACTACTGTACCTACCAAGTTTGAAACATCTGAGTCAAATTGAACGGACACCAAAGAGTTACCGAACGACCTACCGGCAGCTGCAAATATATATACCCCCTATTACTCAAAGGGGATCATAACGATATATCAAGCAAACATGCCTAAAAATCTTATGAGGCCATTCATATTATTAAATCTATAATGTATTTTTTAAATGCACCAGGAATCACAATATACTGCAGCCTAAATTTCTGCACATCTTACTGCACATGATACAACTCGTTCAGATGGGTAAACAGTCAAAACTGTTTGCATTCCTTTCATAACTGATCCCGGCCTGACTCAGGAAAACAGATGTCAACATTGACGAATCAGTAGTAGAATAGAGCATTAGATAATCATTATGAGTGTTGGCCCTCATAACTTGAAATTACCTAAGATGGAAGTCGAAAGCGAATATTTTCTTTTCTCTGTAGTCGACGTCAATGCTGAGGAAATGTATGTTTGGGTTAGTGAATCCAATTCCAGGAACAGAACCAGAAAAGTTTTCGAATGCGGGAAATATTGGTAAATGACGAATTTGAGCAGCGTCTTCATCCCCTAATGCGTGGAATGTTGTTATTATTAAACCTCGTTCTGAAAACATAGAAGATATGCAGTAAAACTATAATTACGCTAGTCATTTTTATTTGCTCTTATGAAAAACAGAAGATCACTTACTATTTATTACATTTTGAGAAACTACAGTTCTGTAGTTGGTGTTGGTGTAAAAATAGTTCTTAAACTATCATTAAAAAAATTGTCATCCTTTATGATTAGCCATATTTTTTTTCACATCTGCTGCGAGTGTAAATACCAAATCGGGATTGAACATTGACCAAATACGGAAGACTTTAGATCTAAGTGAACAGTGACAACTATTTTAAATCCAGATAACGTTTGGAACACAATACGCTATCGAATAAACGTAACGATAGTCCAAGCTTTTGGTTTTTTTAGGTAGAATTTTGTCGGAAAAAAGCACGAAAACAAAACAAATAAAACACCAAAACAGAGAAACACGAAGTACGCTACTACACATAGCAATTTAACAGCTGTAAATGCAAGCGCGCGTTCACTGTTCTATACAGTGCTCGAATGTTTACCAGTGTAGTACATTTTCCGATAATGGATAAAGGTTAAAAACTGTCGGTATGCTAATTTTGGTAAACTATATGCAGTCTGAAGCAGAAAAATTGTACACTTAGTGGCATGTTAGTTTTATGTCGGTAACTTATTGCATTTCTGCAAACATGCAATTAAATTTATTGGGGATTTCAATGGCAAATATAGTGTAGATATTACTCCGCTTCGGATTATTTCTTTCAGCGGAGTTGCAGGTGCTTTTAGAGGAATGTAGCAACGCCAAAATCAATTTATATTTTTGTTATGTTCAATTCTGTTCTGTTCTGTTCGCTCTGGAGCTGCTGACTTTCAACAACCGTCCCAAAAATCATTGCTTGCTTTTCAGGCATGTAGATGACCACGGTAATATCGGTGGAGGCATTCACATCAAGCATATGTGCTTTTAGACATTGTCCTTTGCCTGATAAAAAATACCTTCACATTCGTTCAAATCGTGTCTTTGTGAAAGTAGCATATTATTGATTTTTGACAGACGATATAGATTATTAACAGATCATAATATCAGACTCTTGAAAAGATGTTAGTAAATATATGATAAATATTTGAGACGCATTCTAAGAAATCATTAATGCAACGATAACATATGGCGCTTCTCTTTTATATTTAAAGGTAAAATGTAAAGGTAAAGGTTGATTTTTTGTTTCGTTAATTCCGGCATTTGTATTGGCGGATTAAAGTAAATGGAGAAATATCTAAAACTACAATAGTAATTAAGTCCAGTCTCACCTGTATTTGGAAATGGATATGGTTCCGTTGTCGAGGGCGGTTGCTGAGTCGTTGTATTTGGAACATTTTGTCCGTAGCTGAAGGCATGCAGTCCTACCACAAGCAGTGTACAAATAAACCTCCCCATGGTCTCTTTCACAGAATTTCAATACTATACATGTATGTACTGATAAGTAATAATTTCGCAGAAAAATATGTTTTATACTAATGGTTTTGAAGTGTATCCGTTAAAAATCACATGGGTTGTCAAGTACAGCTAATCAGGATTTTCATTCTATCCAGTGATAGCTTAATCGCTGTTTATCAAACACAGGCTTCTTCCGTGTCTAGTACAGTAATGGCGTGTATGATCTTGCTGTATTCGGGTTTACCTCAGCATTCAACTGAAAAGAAGACAAGAAATATGATACTGTGTTCATCAAAAGTCTATAGTCACACTGGATAATGTCATACAAAGAATGTTTTCAAGAATGTTTCAAAACATAATTTTATACCACTTCCGTCTTGATTAAACACGTGAGCTGAAAATAAAAAAAAACAGAAATTACACTGGAAATATCATTTTTGCATTTACATTTATCAAGAACGACTTATTGTAAATAATACGACTTGGACTAGTCCAGCGGAATCCGTCCCATGTCCGCCTTTCTCCAAAGAGAAGGTAAATGTAAAGGATTTAACAATTGCATACAAGCTAGTGTTTGTTATGCCAATACTTTAACTTTTCTATTATTTGTGTTTGTTGTTTATATGTTTTACCAGTAAAAAGGCGTATTCGTTGCACTTTAGTTTTAAGAAATTCGAATATTTTGATACTATTCAACAGAAAGATTCAGGATATATAAAATTAGTGTATATGAATATAGTATACTTTTAGTTAAAACAGGTTTATTTTACTACAACGTAAAAAACTAAAGACTAAATCTTGCTCTAACATCTATTTGACATCACCAAAAATTCAAAAGCTGCATCATTTTACCGACATATTCAATTAACGCACTATTCACGGCAATTTATTCATATCTTACATGACAAAATGTGATTGACTGCAAAACTGTATCTGTTACTATAATTACAAGGTTTCGGATATTTCATAGCTATATAATAAATGCTAACAGCAATTGTTAAGATGAACCATGTAATTATATGTATCATTTTCTCTTTTTTGTTGCTCACACTGCAACAGATCATGCTATTTCGCAGTCAATCAAAGGGATAGCTTACTTCCACTTGCCATATGATGAATTGAATTCAATAATGTATGTTCATGATATTAGGTCCTGGTAAATAAAGTTATTTAACTAATGATTGGATTCGATTAAATTAAATATAAACTTATTAACCTATCAATAAACAATGTCTTGAGAGTAAATCAAAAGTGTATGACGAGATATCTATATATATATAGATATATTTTATAACATTTAAACCTTAGGGTTAAAACATCCGTTTTCAAGGCACTGTCTTATAAGCTAGAAGCATCAATGCCTGATAAGAGTCGTGGTTTGATTTCTGGTGAAGTTCGAATCGGAAACAATTTAAAAACGTCCCTAGTCTTTGATTTATATCCCGCCAACTTACAGCCAGTACCAAGTAGAATGTTAAACTCAAATTCAACAATTAAGATCACTGTGGTACTTTCAAGATGCTGCAAGTCAGGATTTAGTATGACATTTGCATCGTACACATGTTTTTCAGAATGAAAGAGAAGTTAAACAGTTGACAGATGAATAAATAATTATGCATTCATACCAAATCAGATAGAAAGAATAAAGTCAGAGGATTAAGATAACACTCTAAGCACAATAAAACACTTTTTGTGTTTCTTTATCAGAGTTAAAACAACTTCAACAATTGTGAATAATGTGTTGAAAATTATTACAAAATATGAGTTTTAATAATAGTTTTATGTTCTGAAGTTAACACATATTTCAGTTGAGGTCATAAATATAATGCGTGACACTACTTAGATATCGCATTTCCTAGTTGAACCTATCATATATCTTTTTAGGTAATATTGTTTACCTGAAGTTGTATTGCTAAAGTAGGTCGTGCATATTATAAAGTACGTCGCCTTACTGACTTGACTTATCATATACGTTACATAAGATTTACAATGTTCTTGTTCACTAAAGTCTTTGATTAACTTACAACAATCTACATCAAAATACAACATGTTAAAATTCCTGTTTAAAGTCCCGTCATGAATTTATAGACTAGAAAGTTGTCGATCCACACAATTTTATACGGACATTTCACTGATGATAATAGCGTTTCGACATATTTTCAAGCGCTCCGCACTCTTCAGTTTTTGCAATACAATACATACAGTACAAATTTTAAATAAAGTTTGTTTGTCATGTAATAGCACAATAATAACACAATTAATGCTTTTAAGCGACCTAACAAACTATAGTCGTAAGAAATAGCGTGATCAATTATAAATATATTGTAATATAATCAATCACATTACCCGCTCTATAAATTGTTAGTTAAAACAAATTAATAAAATACAAGTCAAGTCTATTGAATTTTTACCTGATTTGGCTTGACTTATATATAAGTATTCATGTTATATACTACAAAGGTAACACTACTTAACAAGTCAATACAACTTACAAACTGCCATACTGGGGATCTCAGCTTCACACAAAGATACATGACACAATGAATATAAAATAAAATTTTACATTTCATACATTGGCGTACAATGTGTGTCTAAAACCTGCCAAATCAGGAGAAAAACACCATACTGCAAAAGCAATACGTGCGACCGATAAGAAAGGTTTAAGAACAATTCTGAAATTATCATGTTCCGTACTCTTCAACTCTTCAGGATGTTTCTTAACTATGTTTTTCAGTCATTTCTAAGCCGTATTTTCTGAACACTTAGTAAATACGTTTTTAAATACTCGGTTATAAGCGCATTCAGTATCATTGGAAGATAGTACAATGTCCAACATATAGTTCTCTCAATTTGCGTTGTTTATATTTATGCAATGCGCATATTGGATGTACGATGCTAGAGAGCTAATGGATTATCAAAGTTAACCGAGCTAAAGGTATCAAAATACACCACTTCGACATCAATAGAACAATATAAAATGAAACTGGATAGCAATGTATATGGGCCTTGCATAAATAAAAATAGGATACCTTGAAAGTTACATTACACTGAACTATCGTTGTATCATCGTACAACATCACAATTGTTCAGTAGGATGAGAGTACGTAATGGAAAATGACATCACGGATGATAAGACACTTGACACTTGTCGGCAGAATTTTATCACCAGGTGGATCTATTTGTCTAAAAGATGATTTACATGACAACACCTTATCTTCTCTGCTTTCGGAAATTTTATTTAAAAAGTGTTGTTATTGCACAACGGCTATAATAAGAGACGATAATCTCGAAATAGTCTTGATTTTCATGATGTGAAGATTGGTATCTTTTTCGACGTAGTCGTATACTTTTGATTTGAACTTCCGTTGGTATGGACGCGTTGCTAACCAACTTCGTTATAATGTGACCAATCAGAATCTGCAAATTATTGGCTAGCGTTTCGGTACCGGAATAAGCAGTGTACTGCCCGGGAGCCTTCTGAAACACAAAATGTGTATATTTTTTTATATTATAGTTATTTATAATAAATCATGTTGCAAAAAAAGAAAAAAAAGAACACGTTATGTCAAGGTTTCTGGACAGTACGAAGATCAACTTTTGTATTCAACGAGGTGTTGTCCGGGGCCGGACATCTAGCGTCATTGATTATTGGCTAGCGTTTCGGTACCGGAATAAGGCTTCCTAAAATAAATAAGTTTAAACTAAAAGTTAAATAGACTTGATAATTGTGCATCTCACGATAACTCCTATACATAGGTCACGTAGCACAGAGGCCACATAGCTTTAAACCAGACAACATTTAAGCAAATGATATGTTAATGAACGGACTATTTTTCCCAGCATACAGACAGAAAATCTGAAGGAATTCATTACTTAAGATGTACAGAAATGACTGCTTGATGACATTCTTAAATCTTTCCAACAAGAATTTTCTTTTCTGTTAACTACTGAATCCTCAAAAATTATTACGTCACCTACGTCGACCATCTTTTTTTTAAAAACATATTACTTGTTTATTTTAAGGTTGTTTAGTGAAACATTTAAAATTTAATGAACATGTTTTAATGACAACCATACATTTTGTACGATTGCTGTATGGCCCTTTAAGTACTGTAGTGATAAAAGTATGTCGACCAAGGGGGTTGGGACTCCATACTCCAAGTGTTTGTGGATGAGTACACTTTGTTGGGTACGTTGAACGTTTAACACAATAAGAGAGGCTCACTGATTGTGACAATAACGTATACTCTTTCTCTTCCGTCCGCCTGTCTGTCTAGTAGTTGACAGCCACTGACGCTAGTCTTATTTTGAAATCTACACACACACATGTAGTTTTGAATGCAACACAAAAAAGATATGTAATAGTAGATTGTAGTCCGATTCTATCAAATACAAAATATAAAAAAACAGCACAATACTTACTGGCCATATATTTATCTAAAACAAATTATTATGAAGTTAAAAATCTGTTTGTAGCAACAAATCTCCCCCAGTGCACACAGGACTATTAAATGGTCATTACAGCGGTAAAAAAAAATATCGAATAAAATAGAAACCCGTGAAATAACTAAAACAAAGTACAAAGGTAGTGAAAAATGTAATGTGATAAAAGTATAGGCTAAAACAACAATGATTGTAGTTAGCTGTCCTGAAAGCTAAAGAAAGGATTGCTGTCATTGATTTAAAATATACATGTATCAGTATATGTATCTTCAAATATCAACTCTCCATATTGACGCTTGAGGTCAACATAACTCTTTGACATCGGTCATACGTGACAGCAAATACTGAATATGTGTCTACATTAGAATAAAATATCTGAATTGCCCAAAGACCATAGATATTAGTTTTAGAATCCACTACACGTGCGTATAGTGTTGTATGTTGCTAGTTTTTCAAGTACTCATCGTGCATAATGGCCACAGATATCAGCCAGAAAGCAAGGCAAAACAAATATCAGCCAGAAAGCAAGGCAAAACAAATGTCAGCCAGAAAGCAAGGCAAAACACATATCAACCAGAAACCAAGGTAACACCGATATCAGCCAGAAAGCAAGGCAAAACAAATATCAGCCAGAAATAAAGACAAAACAAATATCAGCCAGAAATCAAGGCAAAATAAATATCAGCCAGAACGCAAGGAAAAACAATTATCAACCAGAAAGCAATGCAAAACAAATACCAGCCAGAAAGCAAGGCAAACAGATATCAGCCAGAAAACAAGGCAAAACAAATATCAGCCAAAAGCAATGCAAAACAGATATCAGTCAGAAAGCAATGCAAAATAGATATCAGCTAGAAAGCAATGCAAAACAGATATCAGTCAGAAAGCAATGCAAAACAGATATCGGCCATAAAGCAATGCAAAACAAATACCAGCCAGAAGCAATACAAAACAAATATTAGCCAAAAAGCAATGCAAAACAGATACCAGCCAGAAGCAATACAAAACAAATATTAGCCAGAAAGCAATGCAAAACAGATATCGGCCAGAAAGCAATGCAAAACAAATATCAGTCAGAAAGCAATACAAAAGAAATATCAGCCAGAAAGCAATGCAAAACAAATACCAGCCAGAAGCAATACACAACAAATATTAGCCAGAAAGCAATGCAGAACAAATACCAGCCAGAAGCAAAACAAAACAAATATTAGCCAGAAAGCAATGCAAAATAGATATCAGCTAGAAAGCAATGCAAAACAGATATCAGTCAGAAAGCAATGCAAAACAGATATCGGCCATAAAGCAATGCAAAACAAATACCAGCCAGAAGCAATACAAAACAAATATTAGCCAAAAAGCAATGCAAAACAGATACCAGCCAGAAGCAATACAAAACAAATATTAGCCAGAAAGCAATGCAAAACAGATATCGGCCAGAAAGCAATGCAAAACAAATATCAGTCAGAAAGCAATACAAAAGAAATATCAGCCAGAAAGCAATGCAAAACAAATACCAGCCAGAAGCAATACACAACAAATATTAGCCAGAAAGCAATGCAGAACAAATACCAGCCAGAAGCAAAACAAAACAAATATTAGCCAGAAAGCAATGCAAAACAGATATCGGCCAGAAAGCAATGCAAAACAAAAATCAGTCAGAAAACAATACAAAACAAATATTACCCAGAAAGCAATGCAAAACAAATACCAGCCAGAAGCAATACAAAACAAACATCAGCCAGAAAGCAATGCAAAACAAATACCAGCCAGAAAGCAAGGCCAAACAGATATTAGCCAGAAAGCAATGCAAAGTAAAATTTAGACTGAAGATAAAGGACCGTTCTGTAACACATGCACGTAAAAATAATCATTAAATGATCATACATGTAGGATCCATAACTCTGCAGTACAGTATTCGACCCAAATCATATTTGGTAAACATTTTGATGAAGTAAATCAACTTAAAGTATGTCTCCATTCCATCAGAATAAAATAAATAAACACCTACAAGAGAATAATTCACAGAGAGCTCCAAACATTCTTGCTTCTTCCCTAGGCTTTTGCCACCAAAACAAACTGATTTGAGAAAGAAATCATTACGTTTACCCAATCTAATATCCCGGCTCAGTTTGTTATTTTTAGGGTACAACCGATGTACCCCAAGCCTAATCAAACATAATCCAAAGGATGGTGTGTGCAAAACTGGCTCCAATCAAAATGACAGGTTTAGTTACAGCCCTTCTACAAGGTATGTTATACGAACTATAACGTTTTAGTACCTTTCGCTATCATTCATACAGACATAGATGAATGGTGAAATGGTATAATGGAGTGGACAAATGGGCAAAAATACACGAAGAACGGTTCACTTTACCAGTGGCTCTAACACGTACATCAGGATATTAACCTTTATGATATTAATAAGTTCTGGAAGAAAAGTACTTTCAGTATGATGTCATTCATCTTTGGAGCTAATTTTCTTTTACACCACAAAACATAAATCTCAACAACACCCACAAGTTACTTTTTCAACATAACATATTTACAATTTTAAGGTTGAAGTCAGCGTTTTAGTATGGTTTTATGTTTAACAAAAACACCCCTTTTGTTCTTCGGATAATAAAACTTTAATTCTCCTTTCATTGGGATATTTCTCCATTTGCACACCATTTTACAAACTTGGCCCGACGGTATGATTCATTTTTCAATAAACAATAAAAGTTCGTAAAGCAAACTACACGGAGAGTAAGTAATTCCCCTGCTAGATGCCAACTGTAAATTAAATATTAAATGGCCTAATAAATAACATACGTTTTAGATATCTGAGTGCACTTTTTCAGGATGTGCGTGGCATACATTCTGAAAAATAATAATTTGATTGTGAAAATTAATTCTACATTATGACGTCACTTCCGGGAGAGTGAACGTAGACGTGGACCTGGTATTGGTCTAATTCATCAATCGAAGCTTTGTTCAGAAGCGTGTTCAATACACCAAGACAATTAATATAAAACATGCAAAATGCTTATTCCTATGGTAAACTTTCAGTCACTCACTGACAGATACTTATGCAAATACTTGTTATTTCTCTCTTAAACTAGTACATTTATAAATGTATTTTCATAGCCTTGAGCAAAAGCCAGAAAAAACTTGTTAGATATTACATAAAGGTATGTGTAAAAGATACAATCAATACTAAAGGTATATGTTTGTCAATTAAGACACAACATTCTTTTAACGCGGATCAAAGGCCTGAGCTTTGTTGGTTGTTTCAATATTGCAATTATATCTGCAATATTAAAATTTACTAAATAGAGTTAGAAAATGAGTTAGAAGTGAATGTTTGGGTACATGCTTTCTTCAGAATTCAGAGTACGTCTAAACATAATTCTTATCAAATATGCAGAAATGTTGGCACAACTGTTTAACATTTAATTAAACTGAGTGGGTAAAAAATCTTGTATTCATTTTTGACTTAACTTGAAGATGTTTTTTGGCAGATACACCAGAAATGAACTTGATTAACCGGGTCTATTTCTTTTTATGACGTGTTGAAGAAATCAAATGATGGAGAAACCCATATAAACATACAGAAAACGGATTCTTGTATTTTAAAACGGGATTGAATTTCGTATAAACAATGTTTTTACTGTTTTGTTCATTCGTAAGCAAAGCAACTAATCTAAATATAGGAACCAAACGACTACAATGTCACGATATGAACTATATTTTAATCATGTCTATCTTAATCGGTTGGCAATATTAATAAAGAAGTACTCAAGTTATAATGTTCATCGTATATCCCTGGTATGTTTAAATAGCACTTTATGTAGTCTGAAAAATAAAGATATGTTCTTTAAAGTTGACACTTAAAATTATTTTGCTTACATCTTAATGGTCTAGTGTTATATCTTAATGGTCTAGTGTTATATCTTAATGGTCTAGTGTTATATCTTAATGGTCTAGTGTTATATCTTAATGGTCTAGTGTTATATATCTTATTTGCGCTATATGTGCAATTTAAATAAAGTATTAAGTGTAGTGGCTATAATGGATAAGCTTAAACCTTGATTTTAGGCAAACGCTTACCCGCTTGTGATTATGGTAAAAATTATTATTCACGTGCAGCATATGATTTCCGGGTTTCAAAAAAACCAGAAGTGCCTTGCACCGCATGTATTCCGGATAACATTGTTTTCCATTAAGATTAACGCCCGCTTCAACAATATTTCATTATTTTTATAGTCAAGCAGTTTACCTAAGCATCGCTTCTGGAAAGGACCTTTACTACAGCCCCACCCTCCTATGTAACTGCCTTTCTCTCATAAAGATTCGGGTCAGTATCGGGGCCCGAATCCATAACCCTTATGACTGTGCCGTCCCACCAAAATATTCGATAACTGGACTGGACCGGACTGTTCTATTCTGTAATGTATTTACTCTGCAAATAACTTCCCGGCATGCAACTTTGCCTGATGAAACTACTTAAAACACTGTTTGCAGTAAGTATTTAAAGAGTGCATACAGTACATGTATAAACAAATTGAAACATGAGACATAAATAAACAAAAAGAATTTTGTGGTCTTCCTGTTTGAATATACGATACGATATGGTTACGATACCATGAACCTTAAACTAAACAGAAAACAATGTCTACCTATTATGTCAGTATTAAAAATATCATTTGATCACCGGCTATGTGACGCTCTGATGAATTGGTTTCATATTACAATTGTCCCGGTTTATTATCCAACAAATGTAGTTGTTAACAAAGCAACAAACTTAGTGATTTCTTGAATGATTTCTTCAAATATAAACATACATTGACCGTATTTTAAAATTGTTTTAAGAAACTACAATGTAAATGCTATGGCACGGTGTTTTAACTTAAATCAATGTACAACATTTCCTTATATTAAAGTTATCAACAATCTTAGTACTTGAGCATAATGTATTTAACATATGTTTGGCACTTAGTCGAAAATATCTGTTAGAATACGATCAGTTTAATTAATTCAAGCTGTCAATTTAAAAATAATTTTATGACTTGTACGTCCATTTGTACTTAATTTTACGTGATATTTTGAACACCAATGTTAAAAGTGTTATTCTATTCATGCCCTTTTTTCGTTCAATTGTTGTTGTTTTTTTTTGTTGTTTTTTTTTGGGGGGTGACGTATTATATCAAATATATTCTACACTACCAATTAATTTAAATTAAAGTAAATTCAGAGTGACAATACACGGAACTTTTAAATGCTAAACTTCGAAAAGTTTAAATTTTATTTTTAATTCTATGTGAATTTTAGCCTGAATGAAACATAAATAACCACGAGTAAAGAATAACTTCAGTGTACGGATCAAATGAACCCCCATTTTGAAGGGTAAAATATATTGAAGCCACAAACTAAGAACCTATAAATCATTATCTTTAAATATAGAACTTGTAGTTAAAAAGTACAATACATGTATTAGTGGAAGGAATTTAGTTGTAAATGTTTGATGATGTCATCATTTATTATATGCCAAGACCCGGCAATAGTTAATGCCTGACACAGTTTTGTATTGAATTGTTATTTTGGATTTTGTCCTTCCTTTGGCAGTAGCAGAATAGTTTAGAGCAGTGACATATTACTGACAATTCATGTCATTATCTTTCCAAAGAAAATGATAGAGCGTTCTGTTTCAATAATGCAATAATACTTATATTTGATAAATGTAAACAATTATGACCTGTCGTATGACCAGACCTAAACTTATAAATTCTTCTTTTAAATATTTAACCTGCCCCAATTCCGTGTCCAGTTTTTACTCCTAAGGTTTGCGGTTAGGGTGTGAAGTGTGGTCATTTACTAGGCTATACCTTAGAGCTAAGTGGTAACAACTAGTCCGAAGAATACAATGGAAAATACCACCTAAGAATATAAATATATGGATGTCCGTTCATATCGAGTTTGATTATAATATTGACAAATCTGGTATAATTATCTACAGTGTATTAATTAGGTATTTCATTTTCGTTCAAAGTGTAGAAATTATTCAGGGAATCACATTTTGAATGCCCTGCTAATATATTAATTATAATAAAAAAACTCTTACTTGACTGCCGTATAATTTTCATCCACACTGATTTAAAGTCATGCGCAGTTGCAACTCATTACAGTCTGTATTTTGACAAAGAAACAAAAATATAACTTGGCACAGACACAAATATTGCATCTTCACTTCCTTGTTGACAATAGTAATGTTTACCAGTCGGTGTTTCCAATTCAAAAGTGGGTAAAGTATTTCAGCCACGTTGGTCCGGCAGGGGTCGGTCGGAGGGAAGAGTAATAATTATGTGTAAAGTAATGTTTCAAAACAATTTATCGGCTGCCTGGCGGTAAAAGTACGTAGACTACGAAGCAGTCTTTCACTATCCAACCCAATTTTGTGACAACTTAAATATAAACACCGTTGTCCATATATGCCGTTATATCTAAAACTGAAAATGTCATTAATAATTCATTGCCTTTAAATATCATAAACATAAATCGTGACGATGAATTTCAACATCACATTTGATATCCTATTTTGCAGTCAATACCCGTACTGTCAGTGATTGTATCAGGATCTGAATATGCGTACTGATATTTTACTTTAACATCTTTCTCTTGACATCCTGGATTTTAAGTTTAAAAAATCTTTAGATAAAGAAAAGGTGAACGCAAAGCTTGTAAAAAGTTTAAGAATTCAACGCATCAGCCGTGCCTTTATGTCATTGAACTATCATAGTGTTCCCGATAAATGATTGCTTAAGTAATCGATACAAAGGTAACGGAATCTAGGTCTAACATATTGTAACATTAGAAATCAATGACGATATTGTATACTGAAAGCTTTGAACCATCACGACCACAAAAAACGATAATAAAAAAGAAAGTCATGACCTGGAATTTGTGAAGAGTAATCTTATTTTATTTAAAATACATGTACTAGTAACAACAAGTAGTGTATTGCTTTGCACCGAACCCTATGTTTCAAACGACCAAATGTTCGTTTAAGGGTGCAGAGAATGAATTATTGGTTCTTTATGCAGACAATATTTTATTTTTGGCCACTCCAGAGATAATTAATGTTGTGAGAAAAAGCAGCACTAGTTAATTTTAACAAAAAAAACTTTTAAATTCGTATTTTCTTGAATCAAAGTATAAATGTGTGGAATATAATTTTTAGGCAGACGAATCGTGCACATTTGAAAGATTTGTCTTATTGGTTAACAACATGTTTACACAAGCCTCCTAAAGATTCACCTACCTACATATGGTAGGTCATATTTAGTGAAAGTAACAATGAAGCGTAAAATTGCTTCTGGTTGTGCTATGATTTTCAAATGAATTATCGAAAACAAAAACATATACATTAAACACACCTTCTATGATGTGTAATTTGCAATCAATATTTAAATATGTGAATTTCGCAACAATATTGTTTTATAAGCTCTGTGGTTGAGAGCGGATTCGTGTTCTTTTTGAAAATAAGTAATGATCAACTGATTTGTCTACGTCACTCAATTTCTATTATTGACTCTACCCTGTATATGATATCTTGACGAAATGATCACAATAGACGTTTTTTAAGTCGATTGAGCGCATCAAAGCGAATGACGAGTGTTTGTGGTGTGGAAAATATTGCATTATTACAATAAATATTTGGCGATAAACTCCATTTATATGACTGATAGAAAACAATTTTTTTTTGGACAAAATTATATATAATATTAGAGTTAAACACAGCAAGTCCCAGATATCGTGATAATTATTAGAACGGTTTACTGGTATTTATCATGTCTTGTTCCAGTCTGTGGATTAGCAAGTGTTTTATGTAATGATCTTGACCGAAAATTCCACAACCACGTTGAAACTCCAAGAAACCCTGTTAAAAACTCAAGACACTCAGCTGAAAACTGAAGACAGCAAGCCGAAAACTCGAGATACCAAGGTGGAAATGTATGTGACATTAGCCCTTTGTTGTAGTAATTTTATTTACCCAGCTTTTGTTGTTAAGTGTATAAAGTCAAAATGCACAATTGACCTAGTTTAAAAAATGACTACAATTACATTGATTATATACACTCTTTCTCTCTTAAGTAAATAGTACTGACAAATGACGCTTTTTAAAAGCCGATTTGGATACATAAAATCTAAAGTCAATACAAATACAAGGAAGCAATCAAATTATAAAGCTTCACAATTTCAATGTAACTTGATACTTACAATAGTAGATCATTCACTTATTACTTGCAAATATATAAAACTACACCTACATAATTATTCCAAACCATCGCTGCCATTACACCATTAATAATATATTGCAATTGTCTCTATCGATTAACTAAAAAACGTAAACATACCTGTGGAAATTCCAATTGCAAACAAAAGCCAGTTTTCCGTTGACTGAACAGTCACCTTACAGCGCTACCCTTAATGCTTGTATATTATTCAGCCACAGCTGATTAATAATCATACGTCGTGGACACGGGTACTGCGCTGTACACTGTCACGTGACTGTGTCACGATCTCTGATGCTGCTAGTTTAATGTAAACTTTATGAAATATTTTCCACTTAAGTAAGTATATAGCACTACCTGTAAACCAAATGAAGGCGTTCGACTGTATCGTGTTTCAATAAAAATGTTAAAAATACAGATATCAGCCGTTCATTTCGCTTAAAGGTATGTCGTCTAATGACACGCATAAGATCATTGATAGCGTAATAATATTATTTCAAATGATTAGGTATAATAGCATGTTTTAAGTTGATTGTATTACATATAATGGTAAACAGCTATTTAAAGTGACATTATGCGCATTTTTTTCAAGTAACAATCCAGCTGAAAATGTCCAAAATGGTGTGTGTACAAAAGCGTAGAGGAAATAATAGCTTTTAACCCAATACATTAAACTCTTCCCACTACAAGTATGAAAAAATAACGTTCCAAATATTGATTTTCTTATTTGACTGGGAGAGTCAATTTAAGAAAAGAACAACTGCATGCAGGAGTTGCTTCCCTCCCACTGCTGAAATCTCTACCAACATCAACAACGACACAATCAACTATCATTTTATCAGTCCGATTTTTTTATATCATTAATTCAACACAATTAAATGCACAGCAACCAAAAATTGCATTTATAAAATTGTCACCAAAAATACACTATGTACAGTAAGATGCGCATAATGTCACTTTAAGTATTTATTGAAACTATATGAAATATCTGGAAATTCATTTGCAAAAACTTGACGTAATGTAATGAAGTTGAAAAAAATCTATACCGTCTAGCACAGGATGCTGAAGAATACGCGTCCCCTATCCATTCAAAAGTAAATTGAAATATTTATTATACTAAAATTTATTTTACTAAAATCGCATTGTACCTTCAGATATCATCTGGACCAGTCTCTGAATGCGGTTCGCTTGCTAAACTTTTTATCTAGAAAGACAATGACATAACTATAATAATATCTTTATTACCTCCACAAGTGGGAGAGCAGAATGACAAACAAATAAAGAAAAATATATACATACACATACAAACAAATAAACAAAATCTACACGAACATGACAAGTAAAACCGACTTTGTTTAAATTTCTGATTTGATGGTATACTATCTATATGTACTTGTATTATGTCTTCTGCATATATCTATAGGAAAACACTGTAGCGTATTTCTGATAGTTTGCTGTTTGTACGGGGGCGGAGCTTAACTGTGATATATCTGTAATAGAACACATGATCTATCTACAATATAATATAGAACAGTTACGATAGCGCAACAAAGCAAATGTGCCATAATACAAAATAGATAGTGAATGGTTGATTCGAATAATTACGTCATTTCTCGGGAGGCTGCACCTCCTTGAAATAACCTTATCATTCTGAGACTCGCAAACAGTTCTCTATCTACATGTATTACATGTATCCAGAAACATATAGTCGAACACGTGACTTATTCAACTGAGTTAAATGTGGGGACATGGCTCGATAAACGTTTGTGTTACAAACTGTCTTAAACAGTTATTTAAAATTGAACTAAAGTACAACTAAATAGATTGTAAAGATTAAATTTCATTTGAAAATAACAATCCGGTTTAATCGTTTTTTTGCTAATAAACAAACTTTATCTTTGTCAAACACTTAATTGCTCGAAAGTACGCTTATCAAATCAGTCAATACATGCATCATGTTGTGCATTTTTTTATATGCACATGATTGACGAGCGTGTTTGTGCACGTGCATGCTCGTGTGTGCACGTGTGTGTGAGTGTGAATATGCAGTCAGGTGTGTTAAGATTAGAATTACTTACTCAGTAAATCTCCGTAAGTAAGTCGTGTGATACACAAACAGCTTTTCAGACAAAGTTACGCAGTTTCTGTAAATAAGTATTGTTAAAGAAGCAATGATTGAGAAAACCAGCGTGAAGGCAAAATAAGAAGCAGCGATAAATGTACCTATCTATAGACTATAAAATATATTATTTGACAATAAACACTTGGCTGCCTTCGTTTTGATTTCAAACATTTGTGTTTCATAACAAAAGTAGCGTTGCCTTTATCATTTTGTTTTCTTGATTACTTTTACTATTTTTATTTCTTTCTATTATCAGCGCGGTAACCTTGTAAAAGAAGTCTGCACGACCTTCACTGTGGAGAAAAAAAGTAAAACCACACAAAAATCGCAATGTTACAACGCTATTTTCCGTCTTGTAAATAAAAGCAATTATAGATTTCTTACAAAACGAATTTATACATTTTCCGTTTGATTTATTACCTTTATTTACAAATGAAATAAAAATGTATGTACAGTTATATAAAGCAAATGGTAACTACCTTTAGACAGCAATTTGATTCTTTTCAGAGCCTTCTATTTTGGAAGATTGTTGAAGATTGTTAGACCTTGAAGCCTATTTTAATGTATGGACAATGGCGAAGTGTCATTTAGGAGACTTTTTAAGTAGTTGATGTATTCATCACAGTTTGAAAACATGTATTTGTGAAATAGACACTGAAATGTGTACTTTTAACACCACTCGGTGATTCTATTTATAAAATGTACCCTACATATCAAAAGATCTTAAAATGGCATGTATTTAACACTATTTACATACTGGAAGGAATATAGTATAAATTCACGTTCAAACATTCTGATCATAACCCTAAACTGTTCGCTGTTTAAGACAACAACCCTGTGAACAGTCAATGACACTAACCAAATTGAAAAGAAACCCTAGTGGTGTAAGGATTAATATGATTTTATTTTCGTTTTATTTGCAAAGTACAATATATTTACGATGCAGTAAGACGCTATTTATACAACATTTGTTATATCTGAAAATACTTTCATAATAAAAATACTTAAGTTGCGAACCTGCCTTGGAGGAAAATACACCTAAACTTTCCATAATTGACGTCAGTATGATATTGACTGTTTTTCTTGTTAACGGATAATGAACTCTATAGGACCGTAAATGTGAAAATGATCACAAAAGTGAAATAATTTTATCTGATATGTAAAAAACGTTTTTCAAATTTGTCTAAAGTTTTACATATAGGGTAAAATTATTTCACATATGAGTAAGGGGTTACGGTTTCACATTGCCGAAAGTTTCGGCATATGAGGTAAAATTATTTCATTTGTGACCCTTTTCACATGTGTGACCATGTTAAGACTTGGTGGTCGTTCAGAGCGCTGTTACTTTTCTTTTGACTTGTCGTCTTAAAATCAGTGTGGTTCATTTATTGAGCATACACGTCGAAGCTTCATGTACCTATCCAGTGTTGCGTGCCCATTTTACAAATGTTCATCTTTTAACTTCGCTCCTTATATCATATATCTAACATTTTAAATGTCGATTAGAATGTCTCGCATCAATAAAGGGTAAATCAACCGCCATGCATATCTTGATGTTATTAAAGGTAGTACATCAATGTATCAGTGTTTATGTTTGTGTATCTCAGGTTCGGCCAGGTACGGCAAATAACAAAAAATTTAGAAATGATTTTGTCAATTAGTATGTTAAAATGTAGGATACATGATATGAAAACTGAAAATGAATTGATTGCCGTTTTGTTCAATATCTTATAACAATAACAAACAACTATGGAATAACGCAAGATATACAAAGGGTTGCGGATTAATTGAGTGAAATTTATACAAGTCTTATATTACTGCGTGTAAATGATTGAAACTTCTGACGTAATTCGGAATTTTTAAATAAAAAAAAGCGTTTGTCTTTGTGAATGATATGTTATAGTCTGCGATTTCTTTGTACTTTATGTGTTAGATTTAAAAAGCAAAACAAATAGTTTTAAAACAAGTGATGACAAAAACATAGTGTCTACATTCTGGTTACTTCTATAATAGTTTTAGCTTTGTATATGTGTGTTTTAAAACCAGCAGTTACCCTAGCTTGACTATTGTTGAAGACTATTTACAACGAAATAATGAAAAGTAGACGTATACAAAAACGAAAAAGTTAGACATGTTCAGACAGTGATTGAAAAGAATCAAGTAGATGACTTAACATTTCTGTTTATATATTCACTGTATATTAATTCGATGTAATACTCTTGATAGAAAAATATCTACACCATACAGCCTTTGAACTCTGCAAAACACACTAAAATTCACATATGAAAATGAGCGTAAATATTTTGCTCAACAAAATCTTCTCGGGGGGCTTGGCACAGGGAATAAAGAATGTCATGCAGTAAAACTCCTCTTGTAAACCTTCCCTTCTTATTGTCAGGAACATTATGATTATAAAAACGTGTTACGGAGGATGACACATGATTTTTAATTAGAACTGTCACTGTGTATGGTCTCTTGTTTAAATATAGATAAACTTATCCTGCGAGCACATTCGATGTGCTTTATTTCTTTTAGATAAATCGTCATCATTATACACTATTTTAGCATTTAGAGTTCTCTCTCTCTTTTCGCCAAGACTCATGTGTTAGAATGACTGTATCGTCTGTGGACTCCATCTGAGCTACATCAGGAAGTGGCTCGATGTTGTATATCTGGTCCAATACCCTATCATCAACGGGTGCTGCATCTTCTATAAATCTACAAAACATTCAAAGTGGGTAAGCTTTAGCTTTCAGCTTAAGTTTTACTTGGGTATGTCATGACTGTATAATGCTGTAAGTTTTACTTGGGTATGTCATGACTGTATAATACTGTAAGCTTTGCATTGTATGTCATGACTGTATAATAATGTAAGTTTTACTTGGTTATGTCATGACTGTATAATGCTGTAAGTTTTACTTGGGTATGTCATGACTGTATAATAATGTAAACTTTACTTGGGTATGTCATGACTGTATAATAATGTAAACTTTACTTGGGTATGTCATGACTGTATAATAATGTAAGCTTTACTTGGGTGTGTCATGACTGTATAATAATGTAAGCATTACTTGGGTATGTCATGACTGTATAATACTGTAAGCTTTACTTGGGTATGTCATGACTGTATAATGCTGTAAGCTGTACTTGGTTATGTCATGACTGTATAATAATGTAAGCTTTGCATGTGTATGTCATGACTGTATAATAATGTAAGCTTTACTTGGGTATGTCATGACTGTATAATAATGTAAGCTTTACTTGGGTATGTCATGACTGTATAATACTGTAAGCTTTACTTGGGTATGTCATGACTGTATAATAATGTAAGCTTTACTTGGTTATGTCATGACTGTATAATAATGTAAGCTTTACTTGGGTATGTCATGACTGTATAATAATGTAAGCTTTACTTGGTTATCTCATGACTGTATAATACTGTAAGCTTTACTTGGGTATGTCATGACTGTATAATGTAAGCTTACTTTGGTATGTCATGACTGTATAATGCTGTAAGCTTTACTTGGTTATGTCATGACTGTATAATACTGTAAGCTTTACTTGGGTATGTCATGACTGTATAATACTGTAAGCTTTACTTGGTTATCTCATGACTGTATAATACGTAAGCTTTACTTGGGTATGTCATACTGTATAAGTAAGCTGTACTTTGGTATGTCATGACTGTATAATGCTGTAAGCTTTACTTGGTTATGTCATGACTTATAATACTGTAAGCTTTACTTGGGTATGTCATGACTGTATAATACTGTAAGCTTTACTTGGGCATGTCATGACTGAATAATACTGTAAGCTTTACTTGGGTATGTCTTGACTGTATAATGTAAGCTGTACTTTGGTATGTCATGACTGTATAATGCTGTAAGCTTTACTTGGGTATGTCATGACTGTATAATAATGTAAGCTTTACTTGGGTATGTCATGACTGTATAATAATGTAAGCTTTACTTGGGTATGTCATGACTGTATAATAATGTAAGCTTTACTTGGTTATGTCATGACTGTATAATACTGTAAGCTTTACTTGGGTATGTCATGACTGTATAATGTAAGCTGTACTTTGGTATGTCATGACTGTATAATGCTGTAAGCTTTACTTGGTTATGTCATGACTGTATAATACTGTAAGCTTTACTTGGGTATGTCATGACTGTATAATACTGTAAGCTTTACTTGGGCATGTCATGACTGTATAATACTGTAAGCTTTACTTGGGTATGTCTTGACTTATAATTAAGCTGTACTTTGGTATGTCATGACTGTATAATGCGTAAGCTTTACTTGGGTATGTCATGACTGTATAATAATGTAAGCTTTACTTGGGTATGTCATGACTGTATAATAATGTAAGCTTTACTTGGGTATGTCATGACTGTATAATAATGTAAGCTTTACTTGGTTATGTCATGACTGTATAATACTATAAGCTTTACTTGGGTATGTCATGACTGTATAATGTAAGCTGTACTTTGGTATGTCATGACTGTATAATGCTGTAAGCTTTACTTGGTTATGTCATGACTGTATAATACTGTAAGCTTTACTTGGGTATGTCATGACTGTATAATACTGTAAGCTTTACTTGGGCATGTCATGACTGTATAATACTGTAAGCTTTACTTGGGTATGTCTTGACTGTATAATGTAAGCTGTACTTTGGTATGTCATGACTGTATAATGCTGTAAGCTTTACTTGGGTATGTCATGACTGTATAATAATGTAAGCTTTACTTGGGTATGTCATGACTGTATAATACTGTAAGCTTTACTTGGGCATGTCATGACTGTATAATACTGTAAGCTTTACTTGGGTATGTCATGACTGTATAATAATGTAAGCTTTACTTGGGTATGTCATGACTGTATAATAATGTAAGCTTTACTTGGTTATCTCATGACTGTATAATACTGTAAGCTTTACTTGGGTATGTCATGACTGTATAATGTAAGCTGTACTTTGGTATGTCATGACTGTATAATGCTGTAAGCTTTACTTGGTTATGTCATGACTGTATAATACTGTAAGCTTTACTTGGGTATGTCATGACTGTATAATACTGTAAGCTTTACTTGGGCATGTCATGACTGTATAATACTGTAAGCTTTACTTGGGTATGTCTGACTTATAATGTAAGCTGTACTTTGGTATGTCATGACTGTATAATGCTGTAAGCTTTACTTGGGTATGTCATGACTGTATAATAATGTAAGCTTTACTTGGTTATGTCATGACTGTATAATAATGTAAGCTTTACTTGGGTATGTCATGACTGTATAATAATGTAAGCTTTACTTGGTTATGTCATGACTGTATAATAATGTAAGCTTTACTTGGTTATGTCATGACTGTATAATACTGTAAGCTTTACTTGGGTATGTCATGACTGTATAATGTAAGCTGTACTTTGGTATGTCATGACTGTATAATGCTGTAAGCTTTACTTGGTTATGTCATGACTGTATAATACTGTAAGCTTTACTTGGGTATGTCATGACTGTATAATACGTAAGCTTTACTTGGGCATGTCATGACGTATAATACGTAAGCTTTACTTGGGTATGTCTTGACTGTATAATGTAAGCTGTACTTTGGTATGTCATGACTGTATAAGCTGTAAGCTTTACTTGGTTATGTCATGACTGTATAATACTGTAAGCTTTACTTGGGTATGTCATGACTTATAATACGTAGCTTTACTTGGGCATGTCATGACTGTATAATACTGTAAGCTTTACTTGGGTATGTCTTGACTGTATAATGTAAGCTGTACTTTGGTATGTCATGACTGTATAATGCTGTAAGCTTTACTTGGTTATGTCATGACTGTATAATACTGTAAGCTTTACTTGGGTATGTCTTGACTGTATAATGTAAGCTGTACTTGGTTATGTCATGACTGTATAATGCTGTAAGCTTTACTTGGTTATGTCATGACTGTATAATACTGTAAGCTTTACTTGGGTATGTCATGACTGTATAATACTGTAAGCTTTACTTGGGCATGTCATGACGTATAATACTGTAAGCTTTACTTGGGTTGTCTGACTGTATAAGTAAGCTGTACTTTGGTATGTCATGACTGTATAAGCTGTAAGCTTTACTTGGTTATGTCATGACTGTATAATACTGTAGCTTTACTTGGGTATGTCTTGACGTATAATACTGTAGCTTTACTTGGGTATGTCTTGACTGTATAATGTAAGCTGTACTTTGGTATGTCATGACTGTATAATGCTGTAAGCTTTACTTGGTTATGTCATGACTGTATAATACTGTAAGCTTTACTTGGGTATGTCTTGACTGTATAATGTAAGCTGTACTTGGTTATGTCATGACTGTATAATGCTGTAAGCTTTACTTGGTTATGTCATGACTGTATAATACTGTAAGCTTTACTTGGATATGTCATGAATGTATAATACTGTAAGCTTTACTTGGGTACGTCATGACTGTATAATACTGTAAGCTGTATTTGGGTATGTCATGACTGTATAATAATGTAAGCCTTACCTGTGTATGTCATGACTGTATAATACTGTAAGCTTTATTGGGGTATGTCCTGACTGTATAATACTGTAAGCTTTACTTGGGTATGTCATGACTGTATAATACTGTAAGCTTTATTGGGGTATGTCATGACTGTATAATAATGTAAGCCTTACCTGTGTATGTCTTGACTGTATAATGTAAGCTGTACTTTGGTATGTCATGACTGTATAATGCTGTAAGCTTTACTTGGTTATGTCATGACTGTATAATACTGTAAGCTTTACTTGGGTATGTCATGACTGTATAATACTGTAAGCTTTACTTGGGCATGTCATGACTGTATAATACTGTAAGCTTTACTTGGGTATGTCTTGACTGTATAATGTAAGCTGTACTTTGGTATGTCATGACTGTATAATGCTGTAAGCTTTACTTGGTTATGTCATGACTGTATAATACTGTAAGCTTACTTGGGTTGTCTTGACTGTATAAGTAAGCTGTACTTGGTTTGTCATGACTGTATAATGCTGTAAGCTTTACTTGGTTATGTCATGACTGTATAATACTGGGGGGGGGTAAGCTTTACTTGGATATGTCTGAATGTATAATACTGTAAGCTTTACTTGGGTACGTCTGACTGTATAATACTGTAAGCTGTATTTGGGTATGTCAGCTGTATAATAAGTAAGCCTTACCTGTGTATGTCATGACTGTATAAACTGTAGTTTATTGGGGTAGTCCTGACTGGGTATGAGGGCTTTACTTGGGTATGTCAGCTGTAGGGTAATCGAAGCTTTATTGGGGTATGTCATGACTGTATAATAATGTAAGCCTTACCTGTGTATGTCATGACTGTATAATACTGTAAGCTTTATTGGGGTATGTCATGACTGTATAATAATGTAAGCCTTACCTGTGTATGTCATGACTGTATAATACTGTAAGCTTTATTGGGGTATGTCCTGACGTATATACTGTAGCTGTATTTGGGTATGTCATGACTGTATAATAATGTAAGCCTTACCTGTGTTGTCTGACTGTATAATCTGTAAGCTTTTTGGGGTATGTCCTGACTGTATAATACTGTAAGCTTTACTTGGGTATGTCATGACTGTATAATAATGTAAGCCTTACCTGTGTATGTCATGACTGTATAATACTGTAAGCTTTATTGGGGTTGCTGCTGTATAATACTGTAAGCTTTATTGGGGTATGTCCTGACTGTATAATACTGTAAGCTTTACTTGGGTATGTCATGACTGTATAATACTGTAAGCTTTATTGGGGTATGTCATGACTGTATAATACTGTAAGCTTTACTTGGGTATGTCATGACTGTATAATACTTTTAAAATACTTAAGATATTAGAGGACAGTATTTTGAGAATTGGGCTTCATCCATATCTTGCATTTCGTTCGATAAAATCGACATACTCAGTAGCATCATAATTATATGCCAACAACTCAACTTTTTGACTCTTATTGGCGCCGCCGATGACGGCGGCGGCCTATTATGGAATAGTTTTTCCGGAAGTACACGGTAGGAGCGGTTATTAGAATGCGAAGAAAAATGGTTTTAACTGTATGCTAAAATAATACGAAATAGACATTAAAATATTGATTATACACATTTCCTTCATTAAAACGTAATTGTTTAATTGTAATGTTCCTTTTCATATCTTTTAGAAAAAATACGAAAACGTAAAACAACTTCTCCCTTATCGGTTTTGCAAAATTATAATATCAGCTTATTTTTTTACCACGTGTTTTAAAGTCAGTCTCCGTGGTGTAGAGGGTAAGCTGATGACCGCCTAATTTTACGAGTGGAGTTCAAATCCCGGTCAAACCCAATTTTTTAAAATAATTTTTCTTCCGTTTTTTATTTTTTTTTTTCAGCTTTAAAACCACCGTGATTTTAAATGTTTTCTGCAAATATTCATAAAATTTTTCATTCAAATCAAACTAATAATGATTGCTTATCAAAAAGCTAATTTTAGCTATTTACTCATGTACATTACTTGAGAACGTATAAAAATTGAGAAGCATTAATTTTGTACGTTTTTGTCAGGCTACATTGCGATATGCAAAAACCGTATAACTAATAAATGTTGAAATAGAAACTATTTTCGGCGCCCTTTGATGCTTTGCATCAAAATAATTCTTGTTAATACACATTGTATTACACAAAATGTTTGGCAAGAATCTATAATTACGCTGTCTGCATTATGGTAGAGTCTTCACATGATGTCGGTTGTTCTTCTGTTGTGTTAACAGAGGATGCGATTTTGTGTAGATAACCGGGATTCTCGAAGGCTGTATCCCTACCGCGATGAAATGATGATTTAATACTAGTTGAAGACGTATTCCTGAAAAGGTTGAAAAGTAAGTTGTTTACATACATTAACAGCCCCCAATAACGATAATGTATTCGGCAAACGAAATCAATGTCAAAGTTTAACAAATACAGTACATACATTAATTCAGTTTTATGCATCTTAATTCACTATGTGCAAACTGCAAAGGCACAGCCAAAAATTACTCTGACAGTATCATTATCAATAGAAATCATTCATTTTGATTGCAGCAAACGAACACAATCATTTATATAATGACAGACTGCATATCGACGTTCATTTAACACTCGTTTACCTTCTGAAAAGGAATACCATAGCAACGACAAGGACAATGATCACGAGACCAAGGACTGATATCCCAGAAGCTACTCCAGATACTGATAAGCCATTGTCCCGCAACGTTTCAGTCACGCTGATCTTTGCTGTAACTTCAAAGTTTGCATTTCATTAAAACTTCATGATATCATGTTAGTTAATATTTTGGTATAATATTTACATGTTTTATGCTGATTGACAATGTCCTAAAGGACACTTGCTTCGATATATCATTTTACATATTTTACCCTTGCATGTACTGTGAGTTAAAACCAATAACTGTTATCTGACTATATGCTAAAATTCATTAAAATATTTTTGTTAAACTTTCGGAGCTTAGATATTATGATGTAAATAAATTGATACGGTTATGAATTTGATTTCAAAGTTTCCATATAATATACGATTGAAATATTAAGGCTTTACCGAGACACAGGTCG
>JAFMSR010000012.1:39149820-39177575 GCA_022818135.1 Saxidomus purpurata | reverse complement strand
CATACTAGATAAAATACATATTTTAGACATCTTACACTGTATATGCAATGAACTACAAGTGAATGTATTAATTAATATTTTCTTGAAATTATAGAACTGTATATATGTACATAAAGGTTGTTATGTAAATGTTGAAATAATTTTAAATAAAAGAAAAAAAAAAGGAGAAAAAAAAAAAAAAAAAAAAAGTGTTTACCGGCCCAAAAATTCTTAATTTTTAAGTGTATATTAACCCCGCTGATGGTTAATAACTTCTTCATCCAAGTTCAACCATAGCTTGCATTTTACAGTTGGGATTACTTCTCCCACATTTGAATCCATATTAGACATATAATTATATTGAAAAAGATTAACCCTTTGTATTCAAATACTAGTATAATGTAGTATGAGGGAGAAATATCTTCACATACCAAATATGTTAGAACAACGCTTTACCGAACTCGGCAAACTGTTTTCTAAAAGAAATAACAACATACCAAAGCATCCTTTATCAAGTTTGAAGACAACAAACGGGAAGTAAAACAACAATCCACCAACTATGAAAAGGATGGCATAGAGAAACTCTATGGCTGGATCCTGGATGATTGGTGCAATAACAAGGTAGATTGAACACAAAGTAAACACTATAGGCATAAGGATGAACACCTGCAATAACAAATGCATTGCAGTTTGAATAAGACTCGCAAAAAAAAACGAAATAATGCATATGTAAATAAAATCGTTCATACCAACGCCTAACAGGCCTTTGTCATAAAAGCAACAAACAAAATTCTATATTAATCAAAATTATGTAAATCGTTATTTCAAAACGCATAGGTTAATCGGATCATAGAATATACATAAACTATTTGATGTTCTGTAAAAAGTCGTTTAAATAAATTAACAACACGTTCAACATACCCCATAAAAGTCAAACTATTATGTTTCAGATATAACACAGAAGTGCAAAAATAGGAATCTAAAAATGAAGACTACGAGCATGCACTGTAATGGAGGACTTGGTTTTTCCCGACCATAAGGAAAGCGAAGTGTTAGGAGGAACCAAGCAAAGCCTTCGTTATTGCATACCTTATTTGATTTTATTGCAGTTCTATTAAATTTTAAATTCGAAACAGAAATGCTCTAGAGACACGTCCAGTAAACTTGATTTTTAAAATGCGACGATAACGTTTACACTTACTTTTTACTGTTTTTGTTTACTCAGTGACGTCATTTATCAAGAGAAACTGTGACGTCAAATTCAGTAAATATCCGCCATTACTATTTTGAAAAAAAGCTTAACGTTTCTTATTGAAGCAGATTTGTACTTTAAGATGTGAATACATCCTATTGATATAAATTTGATGCATTTTCTTTTAAAAATGATTTTTTTTTAAACATTTACTTGAACATTTTAAAGTTTTTTTTCATTCGTATGAGACCATAGTTCGCGTTAATGAAAAATGTGACCACATACAGATGTACATGTACAAGTTGGATTCATGAAAGTAGTAATCTATCCCTCAAGCGGGTACGGGGATAAATCAATACTTTCCGCGGGTGCATGTAAGAACTAATTACCTTAATAGGTCTGTCAGCATGCGGCTGTCGGAATCTCAATATTACGACACAGAAGACGGCTAAGCCATGGAACAACCAAGCGGCGAAACTGAAGAAATCTATCAAAGATCCAATGTCAGATGGTATTACCATAAGGATGGCGATGATACCCTTAAATGGAGAATTGTACACAGATGGTATTTTTCTTTGCCATCGCAGAGTAAATGCATACCTGTCTAGGACACAGATGGTGGCAAATGGCCATGATAAGACGGTCATTTTAAAAAGAAAGTCCTGTTATAATATGGTTGCCTTACTAGGTGTGCGCTGGGTTTCAACGAGATATAAATATCCATACAGCCATATTTCTACATTATGTAGGAAAAGCTGTCATTTTAGGGAATGCTCAGACAAAGTAGGCTAGCTATATTGAGCAGTACTTAGACGATGTTACCACAAAGAGAACAAATTGCCTTATTGCCAAATTGACAATGTTGTCAGCGGATCCAAACTGGAACCGCTAAATGCAACTCAATGCAACCAGCCTTAAATAAATAATGCATTTACAATTCATAATAGCATACTTACCGTAGGCTCTACGAACTAGAGAAAACCTATATGAAAATAAATCATATTTCACTCCAAAAAGAAGACGTTTTTTGTTTTTGTGCTTATGATCACATGCTCTGCACCAATCAGGCTTAGAAGTTATAGATAAACATCAATAGTACATATAGGTCAATTCTTCACGACTGAAGCAATGCACTGTATTTCAGACACAGAATGTTGTGCATATTGTACATAATGTTAAAATTGATATAACAATAGTATAATCAAAAAGTTACAACAACGGACAAAAAAATGCTTTAACTGATGTTCCTATAGCGCTGGATCCGTGCATATAAAATAGTTTTCGTGGTCAAACGAGTTTACGTACACAACGAAAAAAGTTTTAACTTTAAAGTCATTCAAAAACATATACTGAAATGTTGTCTGACACACATTTATAATTATCATATTCTATTGATCCAAATTTAGAGCATGAAACTAATTTTAGCATGAAAAAAGGTTTATAAGCACATGACCTGTATACTGAACAGAAATATTGTATGATAAATGCGACAAAAAGTGCATGACATCAATACTAGTCCGTCATAACTGTTTTAAAAGGGAACATTTTGAAGGGAAATTCTCCTTAAGACCAACTTATATGCAAAAATAAAAACCGAACCCAATACACAAATATACTAATTTAAAGTACAAAATACAACTGAGTGCCACGAATTTATCTTTTCTAGATATAACCGTTATAAAGTAAGAATAATTTATAGCAACTGACGTATATGTGTAGAGTGGCCAGGATTCCAAACAGTGCTAGAAATTAAAAGTGTATTGCCCCCAGTTATATTTGATTGTGTTTCTCTTGAAAAAAGTAGAAATAGTTTTAAAATATGGATATGACATTATCATAGTCGACATAAAGTACTTCAATTTATATCTTTGCTTTCAATGGTATTACCAATGATGTACACATGTGCTTATAATGAGAGAGAGAACATCAACTTTCATTTGTGGTTTCATGTACTGGTTACACGAGGACATAGCATACAAATTTAAGTTACATGGAAGGAGATAGACAGTTTTATATACCTGCCAGAAGTAAAAGTAGATCCATTTGCTGAGCCAAAGGTTGAAAACATTACTGCAATAGGCATGATTATGTAGGCACTTCCAAGCATTTCCTTTCCCCAATCCTAGAACATATACAAAATGTAATAGAATAATAATTACCATCATGCTATCTTTATTCAAAGAAGGGTGAACATTTTGATATATCTGCACATACAAACAAAACATACTTCTAATGTTTCTATGTGGCCTTCTACAACAATAAAAAAAATATTGAAATATTTAGTTCAATAATTCAGTTCATAAAGAGCACCAGTTAATCTTAATTACGTTTTCAAGTAATCAAAGATCATATATGAAGAAAAAGGTGGTCCTACCACGGCTACAGCGTCTGAACCAAGGAGGCCATCTTTACGCAAAAACAGCAAGATAAGATATATTTGTAAGTAGATAAACAACTGTGACAAGTGTTACGCCGACAACATTGGCCCTCGGAAGATTTCTGAAAACAGCAAAACAGCAAAGTACATTTTGTTTGTCGTAGTGTTATGTAAGTAGTAAGGTATTCAAGTGGTGATCCAGAGTTTAATGGGCTGTTGCTCTATTTAGTTAACTGGGAAACGCTTCAATTTGAGTGTTAATACATATAAGTTTAAATTCGGCAAACAAGTTTTTAAAAGATAATAACATTCCATGAGACATGGAAATCAATTTCCAATGGCGTTATGGGAATCACAAAAAAAAGGAATGAATTTTACTAGTAACTTGGGTACTCAACTACTGATACATTAGAGATGATGAAATACATAATTATGCATGTTGACAAGCGGTCCACTATGCGGGAGATTTGGTGGTTTGCGATCAAACTGAATATAGTTTTGGGACAGTATACTGCACATTGCAAGAACAGTTTCACACAAGGAAATACATCACCAAGTTCATTCCCGGTTTCATAGTAGTATACCGAGATCAACGCCCGCAAACGTCATTCTGAGTTCAGTTTATTCCGGATCACCTTCATATATGTATGTATAACTTAAAAGTTTGACTTGAGCTTCATAACACGGAATAGTCTGACTTTGTGTTTCTTCCCTCTGCTATCAAAAAGTTCTTAATAGAAAGCAACAATTATAAATACATATTTAGTTACACGACATTCTCTAGCTGTATTGTCTCCGTATCAATGTCGTTGTTGTGTTCAGACTAATTTCAAAAGGAAGCCGATGCAAAACAGTTTCTTTGACGTTGCATTTCCTTTAATTATAATGTCCTCAACTAATGTGTGGTATTTCATGTCAATCTTTTGAAAAGTTTTGAATTTTGTATGACAAAGGGAAATTATAAAGAATTGTGCAAGGAGAGGTTATGGTTATCAGTGAGTACAATTCCTCTCAACATCCTCATCCACCTTATTTACTGTTATTTTAACAAGTTTTAAGATATGCTCCTGATAAATATATTTTCAGATGATGATAATAATAAAGGGAGATCCTTTCAAAAACACTTCATTGTTTTTGAGAAATGCTCCGAACAAGGTCGGAAAGACAACTATATATATGCTCGTCCTTCGTTTAGCATAGGAATTTTCATAGACGCTTCAAACACATTTGGTGTTTAATAAATAAAGTAACTCTTAAATCTTCGATCGATTTACAGCTTGCTCTGCTTCGTAAAGCACATTTGAGTGTTTCGTTCATCTTTGATAAACAGCGGGATTAAAACCCCTTTAGTGATTAATCTATCGCATGAGTTAACTTGTCATATAGCATTTAACATTATATCAGCGTACTTGATGCATTTTTCAGTAGTACTTACTTGTAAGGATTGTTCAGTTCTTCTGTGGCATAGTTCAAACGGTTCCTGAAAACAGTTAAATTTTGAAACGAAATTTGTTTTTGGAGTTTCAAATTTACTGTTCTTTGTATTTTGAAACTTTGACGCACTGAGTTTGTGACGAGTTTTCATATTTAAAGGGACATACCCTATAACTGCAGTCAAATAAATTACCTCAAAACATAAATAATATAATCTTTCAAAGTATTATAACTTAAGTTTCAGTTAAAATATACTGTAGTACCGTAAACCATTCAATAATCTATGTAGAGTTGCTATTGTTCAATTAATGGGTGGATGCGATTTATTACAGAAAGCCTCTATCTTGATTAGTTATGGTAAAATGAGGCAATTTACGGCTATAGGTTCTTCTTTGAAATTGCATTTATTTATCATTTTACGTTCATTGAACACATAATCTATATTTCGAGAATATAATCTGCTATATGTAGGCAATGCCTCTTTAAATGAGTTATTAGTTTATATTTTCTTAGTGCATATGCAAGATTTGTTTCAATTAATAGCAATGGCAACTTAAAATGGCGTACTTGAAAACACAAAATAATATTTCGGACGAGGCAGGCGTAATAGATCAATATCTACTGTAAAACCTGTGTTAAAGACCACCACCGAAAAGAGACCACCCTGCGAATAAAGACAAGCAGGGAGATCACCATACACTATTTATGTATAGTAGGCACTAGTGTGAACACCTGCGAAAAAAGACCACATTTGTAGCTTCCAAATAGTGGTCTTTGATCACTGGTTGGACTGTGCATAACTTTTATGCTCTATATACTCTACCTAAAACCCAGTATCAATTTCATTATGTGTGTGTTTATTATTCAGAGCACTTGCATGTACTGTTACACCCATGTATACATGCACGATGCTTCTAGAGGTAAATGGTTATATCTATATATGTGAATATGAATAATTGTTAAACAAAATATCCACTTTTATATCTGAAAGCATGAGTCATCTAGTCCAAACCAAAAGAAATGTTCATTGCTAAAATAGAACGATGTAACAGTTTTCTTAAATCAATTCATAGCATTTTCGTGGGTATAATAAAACTTGTTTTCACAGACACTTACCAGCCATCATATGACCACATTGCGTCGTAAAACGAGAGACTCAGTGCTATCTTTGATGGTGAATCTGTTGTTCCTTTGAAACTATTCTGTAACTCCGTGTATCCTCCTGCATGAATACGAAAAGGTCAATACTTGAGCCTAACTAGACAAATGTGTAGATAAGGTGCGTCAATGCAAAACTACGATCAATACAAATAACATATTTCCATCAACTCAAACCCGTCTCAATTAGTGCACACTTCCAAGTTTCGAATCCACATCTAAAAATCTAATCATATTGTTGGTGTTATTTTGAAATTATTATACTCCATTTTCACTAGAAATAAAATACATTAGACAAGGGTTTTGGCAAGTTCACCAGGGGAGACATTACATAGTGGCCGGGACTATAAACAATCTAAACAACAACTAGACAGGCTAGATGAGGCCTATTAGATAGTTAAGAACGTACAACATCAACATAGATACCTTGAGCAAGTTTGACGAAGCCACCTATAATAATAATACCAATGGCTAGAAGTTTTGCTGCTGTGAAAAACCAGACGTATCATAGCAATTGATGAAGCAGAGTGTCACTGGAAAATGTAAGTTACTGGTACAGAAAAGAATGTTAACAGAAAGGTTGACGCTGAAAAATGGTGGTAATCTTACAAATCGAGACCTACAAGTGATTTGAAACTACACATATGCACTCGGACACGTAAGTTACATGACATCAAGAACATTGAATTATCATACATATTGGCATCTGAAATTTGAACTTATGATAAACACTCACACTAAGAATAAATTATTTATAATACATTTCGATGCAGGGATATGTACATGTACATTTTTGTACTTTTAAAAAGAGATTATGATACAAATTGGCATTTGAAATTTGAATTTAGTTGCAGATTTGAACTGTGAATTGGAAGATACAGTAGGGATTGAAACTGAAATGTTAAATCACTTAAGGATCAACACTCAAACAATAGTCAAGATAATAATTCCATTGTATAAATAGAGTTAAACTAAACTGTCTCTGAAGCGTGACAGGTGTTCACAAATGTTGGCTAAAATACGATAGTTGTGTTATAGAATGTACAACATACAGATGTGTACGGGTGGGTACGCAATTACATTGCTTTTGGCGGATTATGTAGCCCACCTATGTGTTTAGCAACTGTTTAATACTCTTGATGTTGTAACAATTTTGATCTAGTCATTTTAGTATACCGGACTAGTTTTATTATTCGTCATTTAATAAAAATAAATGACATTTTCACACACTCACTTGTCGTATTCATTTTATTATAAGGCCAACACATATGAACTTCACCACAATAGATAACCAATCAGTCAGGGTTTATTTATGTGTGCAATTAGGTGTGCGTGGAAGGGAAGATTCAAATGTACATAATACAGATTGCATTGTGCTGACAAATGGAACGTTGGTAAGTAAATTCTCTGTGGAGAAGTTACATGTATAAAACATATTATAACCTACATATTGCTAGGACCGCAATCACTTTCTGCGGGGGAGCAGGAGTGCCACAGTAGTCGAAAAATGTTATCATATAGGATGCAAAAGTCATGCAACAGATGGCAACACCTGATGGCTGTAAAAATTGAAAACAAATCAATTACGAATCAAAACAAATAGTATGCTTAATTGTTCAAATGAAGACACACCAAAGTGAGCATCCAAGTGTGAAGACAAGATATAATGTCTACCGTAGATTGAGTTTATTTACATGCATGCATTTGCTTAGGTTTGGAAAGAGATAAAAATAGTTTCCAATTGAATTACTACGTACTGTCGACCCTTTATATGGTTGAGATGTCACACTACAATTTTCCATTGCTTAATATATAAATAAATATGACATACTTGTATGACAATGGTCTTTGTCCAACTAAAAAGATAGGCAACCACCGGGAACATGGCCTCCTTGAAATACTGGTACTCTCCTCCAGACTTCGGTATCATAGTGCCAAGTTCCGCGTAGGACAGCGTACCTGTATTTTAGGTAACAGTGACAACACAACTTGCGACAGCAAGATAGTTAAACAAGATCCCCTGTTTTTGTCAGGTCTTCAAATTAAACATAATACTTCGTCTTAATATTTAGTGTCATGCCATTTAAAGTTTTCTAGTTCATCTTCTAGAAAGCTCTATGAAACTAAGTAGACATATTTTTGTTCCATTCTTTTTACTGTGTTGCTAGAAATAATTTACCAAGCATAGACAGTATTCCGCTGGCGGTCCATACTATAAGGCTCAAACCAACTGACCCGGTTTCTGTCAAAACACCCTTTGGTGAGATGAATATTCCAGAACCTCAAACAAAACGAATACATAGCAGCTTAAGTTTTGTTATTTAACTATTGATCCTTATTGTATTAAATGACAGTGTGACAGAACAATGTGGGCAAAGAATGGACCTCGAACTTATTGAGAATCCTTCACAAAATGAACACTTATTACCTTCAACATTGTCTTAATTCTTAAGTACCTCACACATATTTTACAAATATAACATCACAAATAAGCTCAGTCCTTAAGAAAATGTAAAAAATGAAAAAAAACACATATCAACATCTTTCAACTAAGTCAAGGTACATGTACCTCCTGCAGCTGTAATACTGGCTAAAGGTAGTCCCAAAGCTTTTGTAAAATACAGACATAAAGGGAAAACTAAGTTAAAAAGAAAATAGCCCGCATCAATACCGGTTCACTTCAATTCAAAGATTAAACTTCATCACTTGCAGTTTTAGAATAACATAAACCATGTGCAAGAGGCCTTTCTGTACCAACGAGCAAACCTATCTAAACAATCAATGCTATTATAGTCTACTACAAACAAAAGTAAAACTGCCTAACATGTATTAAATACATAAGAACAATTTTGGGCATTTGTTCAAGATAATTCATTAGATTTCAACTCTGTTACTTTTGCCGAAATTGTATGTTACTCTACATGGACATTAAGTACATGTTTAGAAATATGTGGTTGCTAGAAGTGTCGAGAACGGAGAAAGGACTGAATTCGTCGATTCTTGTAGCTCATGATAAGCACTTTGTACTCAAATGAATGTATTCGCCTTTATTCCGTTTACTAGTAAAGATGAAATATAACAAATACCTAGAATAGTGCCAACTATAAACGACGTGCCACTGACGAGACCAACATTCCTCTTTAGCCTTACAGTTGTTTCTACTTCGTGTTCAGCATCCGTATTCGTGTTCCGTTGCCTTAGTTCTGGAAAGGGAATGAGAAGTAAAAATGTATGGAGCCCCGTGTTTTAAGTAAATCTCATGCATTGTTTGCAAGATTAGCTGCGGCGACATATAGTCAGATGGGATTGAGACGGTGAAGAGATTGAAAAGTATTCTTTATTTGCATACTCCTTTGAATCAATTGTCTGAATTAATTCCAATGCTAACAAAGTCGTTTTGTTACAAGGTTTATCAGTCAAGCCCCGTGGTCGAGTGGTTAGAGTCGCTGACTTGAAATCACTTTTACCTCTCGCAGCAGCAACTACAAAGTTTATCAAATAAAAAAAAATCAAACTTGTTAGTTAACTTCAGTTAGGTTAAGCTGATAGTAAACAAAACGAAACCATTAATCCCTGTAGGTAGAGCAATAGAAATTGATTATTATTTAATTATACCATATAGCCGACTAATACTGCGAGGATAATACACGACTGAGCCGGGCCGGGACGTGATAATCGGCCCGCAGGAAGCATAATGGCATGAGGGCTTGAGCCCGAATGCTTTTATGTGACTGAGGGCCAATTATACCCCAGCCCGGCCCAGTCGTGAATTAACGTCTATAATACATATCTTATGTTTTTAATCAGTATTTTATCATAAGGGCCATTTATTTAATAATGCCCTGACCGTAAAAATAATCATAATAATTCTGTACAAACTTGTTACAATATATAGTAACATATGTATTATATCTATTTATTGCAATACCAATTAAGTGTTGGACTATCATAAAATCTTTCCTTCAAAATACGATTTTAAAACTGAATTCAGATATCTGTTTTTTTAATTAATATTTTTACTAATTGTATTCTGATTTACTTAATTTTATTATTTTTTGCATTATAATACAATATATTCTATGTTAATATAAAAGTTATAACAATAGATTGTCATGAACACGGCTCAATCACTTGCAATCAAATTAAAAATGCTTCAGAATGCAGGATTAAAGTTTACGCTGACAATAAACTTCCGTTTTAGATCTAGATTCTACAATTAAAAAATGCCATACTTAACATACTTCCAATTCGTGGGATTCGAACCAGCCGAGTAAAATAAATGCCAGCTAACAGTCTTTTACGTTAACCACTGAGTATTTTTCGTTTGCATGGAGATGAGGTTTAAATCAAATAAAACATTGTTATAGAAAGTTGTTTCCTAAAATAGCACTTTCTTATCAAGTAATAGTTCATGTTATGAAGTTACTCGTGCGTCGCAAACTTCAAAATGTCAGCGCAATATTGTGCTAATTTATAGCGCAATTTGCTGCAGCTACATTGATTTAAATTGTTTATCCCATTATTATACTACATGTGTAATGCATTATGATTTATTCGAGCATAAAATGTGAAGTTTTCGCCCATTGTGCCGGTGTTTTATGCCGGTGTTTTAACAGGAGGAAAAATGTGTGTTAACGGGGATATAAACGCGCTGTTATAACCGATTTCATGGTCATTGTAAAGCACGGCCTCAACAGTGCCGGACTTAAAAACGCAAGTGATGTCATAAATATGACGTAAATAACACGGACGTTGTCCCGCGCATTGTTTAGTGTCGTACCTGTAAGAGCATTTCGTTCTAATTTTTGAGATTTTTTTTATTCTAGTTTAGCGTTTACGAACGTTTTTTCCTGTTCTAACACCTGCGGAAACCCTCAGGGTATGTTGGACCAACCATCATGCAAATGCTAGAACGTTCGTTAACCATAATAGTAAAGGTTTTGTGTAACGTATCTGACTCGGCTATTACAGCAGTGCAAAGTTCTTGCTATTTCATTTTGATAAAATTTTAACAAAATCCAATCCGGGACCAAAAAGTAACAATTCGATGTACGTAACTTAATATCCCTGTGAGATAAAATAGTATCAGTTATGTACATACTGATACACACAGCTACATGTAACGTACTTTTAATAATTTATACAATTCCGCCACCTACATCGATGAAATTTGTTAAATGTTATGATTTTGTTAATTCAGTTTTCGAAATTTTATGTTATATTACGCTGCCTCTTTAAAGGTCTCTAACTTTATTTACTTTACTTGTAAAACTGGTACTATTTGCTCTGTAACAGAAATGGTTTACTACATTATTAATTTAGTTTCCTTTCTGTAGGCAAGTTTTGATTAAAAGCGCTTTGTATGTCTTCTTTTATAGTTGGGTAAGAGCCGCAATTAATTGTTGTAAACCCAGGGTACGTATGAGAATCTTCATTAAGTCATACAAATCTAGCTACATGTCTATGTCACGTGGTAATATGCAAACTTTTTACGCGAGCGTCGTCAGCTTTGTATTTTGTTATACACGTTATCATTGCAGCTAAACCAACTGTAAAATTTTGCGCTGGTTACAGTGCCCAGTGTTACATGACCAAAAAAACAAACAGAGTCACACACTTTTTATTTCTACAGAGAGGATTACGCACGTTATGGTATCTGCTGTTGTTAATTTACAATCGCTTCACGTGCCCGTTTTGACGTATATTTACGCATTATGCCCACCATGCTCTCGCTTTTGCATACTCACAGCCATAATCAGATAATAAGAATATTTTGAACTTGAACGATTGAAATTCCGCCCCTCCCCCCACCCCCGATACAGGTTTTTCGCTTAACCGTCTGACGAAACGAGGCTACGTTCCACCCCCTGGTAATACTTTGCAGTTGCAATAATTTTAAAATTAGTACTTTCGATTTCAAGAGATATTTGAAAAGTAAAAAAACTAGATTTGTAACGTTTTCGGTAGAAATAACGATCCGTTTCCTATGTAATAGTTATACTAGACATCATTTTTTAACGAAAATGGATGATTAAAATACAAATATCCATACGGAGACCATAACTGATGACACTGACATTAGTGGTTCCGTGTTGGAATACGCTGATTCTCGTATCGCCTTAACAAATATCACAAGCATGGTCTCTTAGTGCTTGTGACTCAATGCAATACATAATTGTCCCATATAAAATGTCACTCAAACCTCTGGCATGATAAATGTTCGGGCGTTATATACATATACATGCAGTGTCGGTACGGCACATCACCGATCTCATTCATTATGTGATAGCGATGATACCAAAATACTGTAACTTGATGCTGATGCACATTTCTCCAGGTAGAATTGTGGATATCTTCAGTAATAGGAGGCGATTATTGTATTTAACAGCTGGTACAGAGAACATAGGTCAATTATTATAAGTGACTTTAAATGCCGGTAAATAATGTAAATTTAAACATTACAAATATACACAGGAGCTCGAAGTCGTGATTATGCCTTTTCCAGCTTTGTTTTGTCTTTTTACACTCATTTAAGAACTAAGCTCACAAAATATGAGCTTAGCTTTCCCAAATCTTATCTTTTATATTTTACCACTGAAGCACCCAGTAGACTTTTTTCAGTCTACCTGGTACTTCAGTGGTAAAATATAAAATATAAGATCCGGGGAAAATAAGATCATATTTTGTTAGCTTGGTTCTTAAATAAATGTAAAAAGACAAAACAAAGCCGGAAAAAGCATAATCCCGACCTCGAGCTCCTATGCAAATATATTATGAATCGCACACTTAACTAAGTATTACAGTACGATCTCAGTAGAGACACGAAATAGCTTATGTGAGAAAAACGTTTCTTAATTAAATTAAATATTAGCTAATGATCACGATTATTCATTTGCAAGCAGACTATTTTAATGAGGAACGACGAGTTGTCTGTGCTCAGTTATAATGAAGGGAATATTTACATTCTGGTACACGGGGCATTAAATATTTTCTTATTCAAACAACAACAACGAAAAAAAACACCCTAAACATGTCTATAGTTATTCAGTCATTTTTATTCAACATACTCTTTCCGTTATTACTTTCTTTGTCTTTTATGTGTGATTCAACAATATTTCAACTATGTTGTCCGGCAGTTTACCGTACTATCATTCTCGGAAGGTCCAGTTCTACATAGAAACTGAAACCTTTCTTAAATAAAGAGTAAGGTCCGTATCCGAGCTCGAACCCACGAACCTAAAAAAGACAATTTTGATGTTCGAATAAAACTTTAAAAAGATATTTTTTAAAAGTATCAGCATCAAAATGCATTAATTCAAATATTCATACATATATAAAGTGTGCCGAGATCTGCTTGCAAAGCAGCCCAAATTTCATTACTGTAGCTTCAAAAACAAAACGTATGTCAAAAGGCCCGGTGATCTAAATTTTGACCCCATGCTATGTTATTTCGATCTTGTGGACAAACATTATTTTCAAGATAACGGGGTGTCAAAAGTGACCTCAGTGTCGCAGTTTTTCCGGCGTTAGCTGAATAAGCTGGCTTTTGACCTACTTTTTGGACTAATCAAATGTTACGAATGGAAGTGCGGTAAATGGAATTTGAATACGACCCTCTTTTAAAATAGACTGCCATTCACGGTTTAGGTGTGAACAGTGTCTGTCTGTTTTATGAATGAATACCTTGCTGTATACGATATTCTTGAAAAAAAAAACTATATCAATGGCTGCAAGTGCGAATCGGAATATCCGGCTTTCGGGTATCTTATTCGGCTCAACGCCGTTAATCCTTTTTAAAGATATTTCTTATTATGATTTGACCTGTAGTCTTAGTGGTTTATCCCCATGACCGAGTTTCCAAACTAGAGTTCATAAAAACAAACATTCTAAGTTTCAATATGATTTGGTTCAAATGCTAGAATGCTGAAAAAAAAAATTCCATGTGACCCAGTTTCAAACGTGACCTAGAATTTGTCAAGGCATTCCTTCTGACGAATTGTCAGGATATTCGGTTGCAAAATGTGGCTTCTAGAGTGTTCAAAAGGTTTTTCTATTATTTGACCTCGTGACTTACTTTTTGACCCCATGTAATCCAGTTTTGAACCTGACCTAGTGTTTATCATAACAAACATTCTGACCAATATTTATGATGATAAGATTCAAATTGTGGCTTCTAGAGTGTTCACAACATTTTTCTGTATTTGACCTTGACCCCACGTGAACCAGTTTCAAACGTGGCTTAGAAATCATTAATACATACATTTTGAATAAGTTTCAAAAGGTACAGGATACAATGTTGCCACTAGAGTGTTCACGATGTTGTTGTATTATTTGACCCAGTTTCTAACCAAACACGACATTTTTTAACTGGACCTTCAGCAATACATACATTCTGGCTAATTTTCAACCCAGTTTCTAACTTGGCCGAGTGAATGTCTGACCAACCTGACATACAGACAGACAAACGACAGACAGACAACAAACGCAAGACAGACACAGAACATTGGGTGATCACAATAGCTCACCTTTGAGCTCAGGTGAGCTAATAAAAAACAAATTGTTTAAAAATCAAATCTTTAATTTTTTCCCTTTTTAGAGGCTATAAATTTCTTATCTCATGTATAAGTTATCTCGTTTAACGTTTGTTTTTTCTCTATTAAGTAGTTATAAGATGCAAATCTGCATATAAAAATAATATAAGACGAATAAAAAGGCTTACTTAAGTATGTGTGTGAAACACATTAAAAACGACAAAGTTTTAAGTCTTCCATTATCATGCCGACAACAACTTTCGTTTGACACGTATAATTACGTAGCAGAAACCTAAATTTATTATAAAGAAAATACAAGCATACCAGTCATGTTTAAAAATTCCCAATGCAAAATAACGTAAGGGTATATCTTTCTGTCTGAACGACTACTCCAGTAAGCTTAAAGTTACAAAAAACTATTTTAAGATGCAAAAATATGCACACATAATATCATTAACAAAGCTCAGCGATGAGAATGTATACCTTTCTGAATTTTAATAAGTAAGTTGCAATCACTGTTTACTTATGAGGTTTTATAATGTATTTGTCGTGTTATCGAGTTATCACTGAATGTGATCCATACATCCTCTGACAAACTTCTAGTGTAGAAAGTTGAATCACTGCGGGACGCAGCGGTCCGCTATATGTTACACGGGTTTGGAAAATTGTAAGTGAAGTAGTGAATAGTTCTTTGCATAAATATTATGAAATGAAGGAGAATCGCCTATAACTGTAACATAAGGAAAAGGTTCAATGTTCACTGTTCACTGTTTAGTGTGTAGCTTTAAAATATCAAAAGGGTGATGCATATTAACGGCAAGTCTGTAAACGTTTAGAAAGTAATGATTCGGCCAGGATAAAACACCGGTGTCGGTCAAACATATCTTCCGGTATCGGGTAAAGTGGATCAATTATGTACCATGACTCGATGTTTTTAAATTTGTATTCAAAATCACATTGTAGAATATGTTTGAATGGTAATATCATTGCACAGTCACTCATCAACAAATAACATATTTACTCGATTGGTGAGTGTATTGTGAATGGTTGCAGATATTGCCTATTTACACCATTGAATTTGCTTCGTCTTGATGCCGTCTCATCTGTGACATTTTCTTTTTGAACAGGAACTCATCAATTACAGCCATTGCTTTTGTTTAAGTTAAAAAATATATAGTTTCGGTTTAGTTAAGATAAATTTTGTAATATGTAAAACAGTTTTGCTTATATTACAAAAACCTAGGAAGCTGTCTCTCGAAAGACAAAAAGAAGAATTAAAAATGAATGGGGACTTGGAAACGACTTTCCAGTACTGAAAGCACTGTTTCAAGGCACGCAGTTTTCTTGTTTATTGTTAAATCTCAGCAGAGTTTTGCATCATGAGACACAAAATGTTACATGGATTATGTAGTAAATGCGAGATAATGCAGCAAATAAAGTCTGACCATTGACTCCCAAGTACGACCTTGACCTCGAGCCGGCAGGGTCGAAATATGGGTTTTGCATATCCATACCAAAGGGCATGGACATGATTCAAAGGTATAGGAGATATAGCCTTACTTAGTTTAATCCCTTTGTGTTACCTTGATCATGAATCTTGAATGAAACAGTTGAAATGCCCAGTGGTGAAAGTACATGTACAAATACGTTTAAATGAAAAACAACAACTCGGATGTTATTATTTATTTTTCAATCATACCACTCAAAAGTGTTTGTTTCGTTTCATCGAAACAGTACTTTTGCCCTGGCAAGTGTAGGTAATTTAATTGTGTGAAAGGTCAGTCCGTGTTGCAAACAAGCTTCGTGTATTCAAATCGTTTGTAAAGTCTAACATTTCGCATTGAGCAACCAACCACATCCGTGAAGTCAGCAGTGCCCGTATAATGTCCGGTTATGTATAAAACATACAACAAACAATGAAAATAGAGCATCCGCGCACTATTATACCCAATGATTTTCTAAAATACAACAAAATCATGACTAAGCGAAGCATGGGACTTATACTCTCACCTTCCTGACTTACACATACATGTATATAAAATTTAGTGTTGGCAAACATGCTAACTTGAATCGTCACCGAACCGTCACCAAACATAGCAATGTACTTAATAACTATTTTGCACCAAACACGTTGGTCACATAGCCGTTTTTATTTATCGCATCCAGTAGTGACCCAAGACATCGCATACAGTTACCTATGCATCGACTGATGAAACAAAATACCGAACGTCTTTAATCGCCGGCTGAATTATTATTAGAGTCAAGTTACAACATAACCATCAATCTGATATAAATGTAGCATCTACCATTTGCGAGGGTGTAGTATTGTCATCCGGACTATCTACAATAGAGGCAGACGTATTCATTATTCACTTATTGACGTTGATAGTTTCTATAACTGTTTCTTCAATTCTTCTATATCTTTTCTTTGATAAATTCTAATAATTCCTTTGGGACGAGCTTGTAAAACACTTAACAAAAAATCACCAATGACGTCATTTCCGATTACGTCGAGAGGTAAACCTTCCATCAACATCGTTTTTTGTTCTACGTCTTTATCCAGCTGAAAAAAAAAGATTGGAAATATATAGACTTGTAGACATCCACCTTTATGCAGCACCAATCTTTTATCATACCCCGGAGCACAAAGTGTAAGGGGGTGTACTTGATTCAGCTTGTCCGTCCGTCCGTCTGTCTGTCTGTAGACGAAATCTTGTGGACACTCAATCTCCAAAACCCCTGGTCAGAATTTAATGATACTTCACAGAAGTTATAAGTACCATGCCTAGTTGTGCATGGTTTATGTTTTGGGTCACTAGGTCAAACGTCAAGGTCACAAGAGCTCGAGATAGTAAAATCTTGTGGACGTTAAATCTCCAAAACCACTGGTCAGAATTTTATGATACTTCACAGAAGTGATAAGTACAATCCTTTCTTGTGCATGGTCCATGTTTCGGGTCACTAGGTCGAAGGTCAAGGTCACAGGGGCTCGAGATAGTAAAATCTTGTGCGCTTTTAATTTCTAAAACCCCTGGTCACAATTTAATGATATTTTACATAAGTGATTAGTACCATGCCTAGTTGTGCATGGTCCACGTTTCGGGTCACTAGGTCAAGGTCATAGGGACTTGGCATAATAAAATCTTGTGCGCTCTTATTCTTCAAAACCCCTGGTGATAATTTAATTATACTTCACAGAAGTGATAAGTAACATGCCTTTAGTTGTGCAGGTCCAATAATTAAAGCATCAAATGTTATTAATTTTATATACTGTGTCAGTGGGATGTTCGGCTTTATTCATTACATTCAGTGATAGTTCTAGTTTAGGACAGAAGGCAACTGGTATTCTAATAACATCTGTGTTTAAGACCTAATGCAAACACCCATTTTAGGAAATAGTATGCACTATGTCTAAAACAAATGACAATCACGTGTCTAATGCCAAAGTCAAGAATGTACCTCGGACTAAAGTCAAACATGTGTTTGGCCTACTGTTGAAATAAATCTTTAGGTCTATGTGCAGTACAGAGAAATATTTTGAAATGTATGTATTTCAGACTGTAAACAGGTAGACTAGTGCTTGTGACGCTATCATGGCTGTAAAGTTTACCGTCCCCTTTTTACATTATAAATCGTCAAAATGTTTATCCATTTAACATTATCTTTGATGAATGAATTTGAAGAATGTTTTCGCCAAAGTAAATAATTTATCTAAAGCTCAATAGTAAACATTACGTCTGCAGATAGCCGTTATGTTGTATACATGTATTGTTATTTATTTGTAAGATATATGTATAGGCACCAAGACAATTATCATGATTATAAGAAATATAATTGAAATTATATCCATAGAACTGTCAGAAGCGTATCTGCTATAAGACACAGCAGGCCCGGAGATACAGATTCTTTGTATTACTTCTCGGTGAGATATATTCCATATCCAATCAAAACAAACAAATATGCTCTATATACTGCTTGTTTAAATATGCTCCGTGGTGATATAGAATATTCCCCTTTTTATTCGGGGGAACATGCACCTGAACCATCATAGAAACTGTGCGCCTTCAGGTTATATCTGCCCAGCTGCGTCCCTAACTGACGTTTTGACTGATAGTGTGGTACTTGTTTCAGTAGGCTAGAAGTCACGTACCTTGGGTTGTATGAAGAGTCCAATTCTCACTTCATTAACGGACACTTTTGAGTTTTGAAATTCGGCTCTTGCTGCCTCCGAAATCCCATATTCACAGCTCCCTGATACTACAATCATTGAAATATCAGGAAAACTACATTTCTCTGCTGACGCACCAGATATAAACGTGTACGACGACCCTGTAATTAAACAAGTATACTTATTGCTAAAGTGTGTACATAATTCTAAGCAAATTCATGCTTAAATACTAAGCGTACAACCGGCAGTCAGATACTGAGGCTGTTCAAAGTGGGCATAGATTGAATGTGTTTATTTTTTGTCAGATAATCTTTCAAACAAAACAGTGTTTAATGAACACGGCTACATGTACGTGTTTCTGGAAAAACTGTTTATAAGAAATGACTGATTTTGTTTGATATATTGTGGTACACAAGAGATGATCAATTTATACAGAAATTTTAAAAATCGGTTGTCATTTTAATTAACATCAAATTTTACAATAATGCTTAAAATATCAAGCCTGAATCCACTTACCATCAATGTTTGCTAGGTATGGTAGAAATGTTTTTGCACAGATAAAGTGAGGCCTTGCTCTATTATGTATCATTCTGTCGAACATTTCAACTGATTGTTTGGTGAGTGGTCCATCCTAAAAATACTCAGTCAATAATATATCATAATTATAATCTTTTGCTTTCAGCATATTATAAACTGTTTGATTGTTGAAAATACCAGTTAATTCAACCAGGTGACTTGTCCATCTTTTTAATAGATAACTGTTCTACTGCTGATAAACATAAACCGTTCTGAGTAAGTATTGTGAAAATTATTTGGAATGTTATCACGGAAAAGCTAACTTAGGTCACAGTGCCCTCGACATTAACCCACTGACCCCAAAACAGTAGTGATCATCTCCTCAGTAAGACAAATAATCATATGAAGTTTGACATTCGATCTCAAAAGATTAAGTAGAAGTGATATTTGAATTTCAGGTCATCTTTATGTTTCATGAAAGTCAAGAAAAATTGTGACCTGTACAGTGTTATCATGGATAAGCTAACGGAGGTCATTGTGACCTTGACCTTTGACCCAACGACCCCCGAAACAGTGAAGATTATCTTCTCAGTAAGACCAATCATCCTACGAATTTTGAAAACTGGGGGTAATATAGATCACAAGGTATTTAGATCAGCATACTGAAATGCCGTTTTGAAACGGTGCAGAAACACCGAAACACCGTGTATTTTCTAGGCTGGGCGTAGCTTACTCGATCATCTGCCATGCTTTTTAATAAAAAAAATAATAAGGTTGCAATGTCATTTAGGTATGTAAAATCCCAAGCCCGTATTGGCTTGGAGATACGTTGTGGCAAGTAAACAAACAATAGTTCGGCTCTTGCACGCTGGAACTTCTCTATTTTCTACCGTGGTATAATCTTTGGATCTACATTCGATCCAACATTTGTAGAGATCAGTTTTACAAAGAAATGTAACAGAGTAAAATTGTGTTTGGTAATTAATTTTGTTGCTCTAATATTTTTATATTTATGTTTGCAATCATTAGTTTTCAAATTATGCCCAAAACAAAATTGTGACAGATGGACGGACACTGTAGCCTTGCGAGATACACAAGAATGTAGTTAAATCCGAGTACCGTATATCGATCAATGCATCGAGAAAGCATTAGAAATGTTAGTAACGGCAACAAACATGAACAAAATATTGTGAAACGTACCCTCGACCAAGACCCAATAGTTGCTACAACATGCTGTACACCACCTTGTTTGTCGAGAATCTCTAATGCATTCTTAGCTCCTGCTTCAGTAGAAACATCTTCCTGTTAGAAGAAGTAATAAGGATACAGTTAGGCTATATTGATGTCAATTTGATGATGATGTGTTATATTGTATGATTTAAAGTTTTCATAAACATCGTTCAAATAACATTGAACATATGAAAACTGAATATAATGTCTTTATATCCATGCTCATTAAAATCAATTTATTTTGATCTTAATCATACATTAAGCCTTAAATCAATACAACGAAAGACAATTTACAAAATTAATACGAGTTTCTACTTAAAATACTCAGAATTTGGACTAAATTTCAAAGCGTTTACATCTCATTTCATCATTTGGCGGTGCACATATTCATGATACAGCCATAATTTTTATTATGTCTACAACGTTTATCGATTGATCAGTTTACATATTTACATATGTGTCAACTTCTTACATGTACTTAATAGTACTTATAAAGACATATTTGAAGGAACTAATTTTTCAACAAAGTCTGCAGGTGAGCAGCTGTTCATCACTTCAAAATAATTTACTTTGAGTGAATGTATGAACCTGCTCCATAATAGGTAAACAGAGCTTTTAAGCACTCAAGTAGGTTACAAAAACTGTTGAAAATGATAACTCGACCGAAATCTCATTGTTATTTTCAATAGCATACCTTAATACTTATTAAGTTAGCCTGGAATTTTTTCTCAAGTGTCTTTCTCAGCTCATCCAGGCGATCCTGTGACCTTGAACTAACCGCTACCTTTAAACATATAGTACAAGCTGCTAATTCCTTGTTCTTTTAAACTTGTAAATCCGTCTTTTCCCCCAGTACACTTAAATTAATTATATATACATGTACATAAAATACTTATTTTTAGATCTGCTGCAGCAAAGCTTTAGTCCATGATGATTAAAGTTTGTTAACATTAACCAATATACTCGCCATTAAGCTAAACACTCTAACACAAATAAACAGTTGACCGTCCAATGGCCTTTGAACACAGTAAATGAAGAAATGTCTGTTTTGCAAGTACATCCACAGATGCTGGTGGTATGGACTCGCCACCCAACCTATTCTTGTCCCATGTTGATCAGTATAGGTAAGTAGAATAAGGAGTTGAATCTGTAATTGGTTAGCTTACACGCAGTTGTAGGATATATTTAAAGATACTGCAGTGAGCAGGGGCGAGGGTCTAGCATAAGGGGGTGAGGTCCAGACCCCAAGCATCTGTGAGTACATGAAGGGGTGTTTTGATTCGTTTAGGGAACCAATACACCTTTCTCTGCCGGTTGTATACTTTTCTAAACGGTTAAGTCTTATTACATCCGAAGGGTAGCTTAGTATGACTTTCAGTTCAAACCCTCCTAATGGTTGAAATTACACAATGTAATTTTATTATGTACTCACGGTTATTTCTCTACAAAGCCATGACAGCGTTACTCAAAGCATATGTAAAATGAACAAAATAGATTTATTTAATAATGCATCGAGAGATTTAACGCACGTGCATAATATACATACTTTGTTTACCGTTAATTTTCAAATGCAAGTCTACACTGACACTGACAGATAGTCCGTTGTATACTGTAAAGACATTTGTAAACTGCAGAGCATAAACTTTTGAATGAGTAGGAAGTTGGTAGCTTTTGATCCATTTTATTCAGTTTTGTGACAAAGAACTAGAGCTAATAAAAGAGATCAGGAAATTACATACTTTAGCGCCATTTTGTAAAAATGTTCTTGTTAACCCAGCACCAATGATACCACAACCACCGGCGATGAAAATCGTCCTACCAGCTGAATGAGAAATATACAGGTAATGAACGTCGTGCACGTCGTGCACATTGTCTAAAGTTTAGTATGATGAACAATCAGACATGTAACTAGGAATTTTTATGACTTGTACATAATAATTACAAATTTTACATGCTAGATATGTTCATTTACGGTTTTTCAGATCGAATTCGTTTTACTACAATACTGCCAATAGTAACGTTTAAAACCGCAATCGAACAATTTACAGCCGCTACCGAACCGGGAACGAACCTGAGCGGACTGAACTGTTGTAAACCATTAAAACCTTTTATTACCGTTCGACTTAGTTTAAAATAGTAGAAGGCCTTACTATGAATGTTACCATCACGTGTTAGTAACCGATCAGCATCAGGTTAAGAATCGATATTAAGTGTATTTTATATTACGGATCTGTTTGAGACAGTATATTACTAAAACTATAATTAACAGTATTACATCAACGACATAAGTATACTAAACATACCAGGTAGATTCCGCACCTTCTACATACATGTACTAGACATCAGATCAACAGGTATGCAAATTTGTGTGTTTCGAATTGAACGTTAAATTTATTGAGTGCTTTACATTTCTACCTTCCGCACGTGTAAGTCATACAATTGGAATTTCAGGCGCGGACGGGAACAAACCTTAGTTTGGAACTAAATGTACTCAATCGCACACAAGCGTAATTGCGACACGTTCAGTCCCTACAACAACAATATTATATATGTTATTTTGTTTTTGACGTGGTATATAGGGATATATTACGCGCTTCGACATAATATCACCCTCGCCTAACTGCTCGGGTAATATTAATCTACTCTAAGGCTTATGATGCCCCAATGTAACTTCGTGACGTCACTTTATAATGTATCAAATCAGCACGTACTAATACATTGTCGTACTGTACAAGAACACTCTCACATCTAGAGTTTTGGTTACAATTACGGGATATGCCAAGTGTATATTACCGGCTTGCCCAGTAATATAAATAACTATTTACGTTTCATTGACCAATCAAATGGTTGGAAGAGAATATAAACTACAAAATATCGTTCATGACATGCATGTTGCCACGGCCGTGTTATTAGCAAGGGCGAGGAATAAAGAGCAGATGACCCTAGTCATTGCAATGTATTATAGGTTATTGAACTTGTATGGTGAAATATTACTTGGAACGAGTTCCAAGTAATATTTCACCATAAAAGTTCAATAACCTTTTTATGTTATACTTTCATATTGAATATGAACAAAATGACATTCTGTTAGCAAAAAAACAATAAATGAATCTTGAAATTTCTCAGACAACTAGCGCACTATTTTACCATGTGCATTTTCTGTATTGCGTATTAATAGACTCGATTCAATATTGTTGTTTATACGTGACGTCATTTAAACGGAAGGACGTTGATGTCAATTATATGGTCAGAAATTTCAGTTGCCGTCCGCCATCTTGTTTTGAAAAACGCAAGACTTTTCCTACAAATGCAGGTTTGTGATTTGAAATGTGAATAAATCAACTTGATATAAATGTTTTCTCTTTCTTGTGACTACATGCTAAACATCATTCCTTTTCTTTATCATTACTTGGCTGATACACGTACCAGGAACTTTCGTAATCAGAACTAAGTATTGAGTGCCCTAAAAAGTTCGAACCATTTTAAAAATGATGCTCTTTTACATCTACTTGAACTGATTAAATTTTCTTTTTTATTTTAAGACCGTAGTTTATCTAACTGTAAAAAACTATCAAACTTCGACATATAAACCTCATTAAAACGATGTTTGCAAACAAATAAAATAGTCCGTACAGCTGATCGCTAGGACCGCCCTCCCTTGCCAACGTTCAGTATCATTCCTTGCCAACGTGCAGTACCGTAGAATACTGAACGAACTCTCTAAGGCAAAGTGAACGGGGCAATATGAAAGTATATAATAATAGTTAAATATATACCAAACTGTCAATATATCAGTTTGAAATATTGAATTTAGAATTTGTTTCAAGTGTCTGCGCTTTGATATTATATAAACCTTTCGCGTAATATTCTAGGTCTACAGTATGTATCTAGATTAGTTTTATTTGTCAAAACGCTAAAAACTATAACCATAGATATAGCATATGCCATTATAGCTAAAACACGATTATCCGATTCGATTTAAATGGATGTAGGAGGTTATACAATCAAGTATTGTTACGTAATTTGATAACCATGATATTTGCTCTTCGCATAATTAGCAAAAACAATTACGATTGGTTGGAAGCCATATTTGTGAGCGGAGTCGGACGATAAGATCACAGAACGGCTAAACACCGCTTACCGGTTCCTTGCGGTCGATCAACGATTGCGGACCGGTATAACCGAGCCTGAGCGCAAAAGCAAACGAACCGCCTGATAAAAATAACCATTGGAAATATACGATTCTAACTTAGTTCAAAGACTTGTCTATCATTCAAATTGGTCTATAATCTCAAGCTATCATACAAAACGGTGTTTGCGACTACTCCAATTAGATTATACAATCATGTATTGTTCGTGATAGATAAGAACGATTTTTTGGCCTGGGGACTGAAAGTCCCCAAGGCCTAAGTTAGCATACCACATTTCAAACCCTGCAAGAATTTTAGCCGTGCTATGTGCGAATAACAACTGTAAACATGCGCTATGCGAAAGTAGTGCAAGACAGACCAGATCAATCTTCTGTTTGAATGCCGCATATGATAAGAACATGTTACAAATAAAAATAGTACATAAATCTTCAAACGACTGCAGGAAGGTATATAGCTTACGGGCTGCATTACAAAATGTACACATTTTTTTCTGTTTTAGAAATTAATGCGCTGTTAGCTGATTACGGAAGATAATCATATGCATATCACGGAAAAGTACGGATATTTACGGAAATTTACGAAAACGTACGAAGCTCGATATAAGAGTTTGTAGTTTGATTTTCAAATTTCCGATGTTGTTCATTGACAACTTTGTTATTTACGAACGATTACATATATATTTACCTAAAAATAAATGTCTCTAAAAAAAGATATAATTTACGTACATTCCCGAGAAGGAACTAACGTGATCAAATTCACCCGCCATTTATCGAGGACGCTGCATGTCGAGGCCCAGTGAACGGTTTCACTGATTACAACTACAAGGTAACCCAGAATCATTTTTGGTTTTCTCTGTTATACACATTGTACAGTACTGTATTTATATTTCATTGCTGGTATTGCTTTGTTTATTTCTGTTTCAAGGTCTTGTCATTGGTACACAATAATTTTCGATCCACATCATCAGATCATATCGTTTGAAGTTGTACAAAGCGCAGATCGAATTATTTGTACTGGCTTAAACATTTTATAATGTTGACTATGTGATTATTTTTCATTTAACGTACATTTCATAATAAAACAAACTTCCCTGTCACCCATATATTTGTGAATCATTCATTCTGTGTCATATATTGAATTTCGTCCTCTGCACATTTCGACCCGCGCTTTAGGTAAGATTCAACGCAGAACACGTAGGTGAAAAGTTGTTTTTCGGGGAGTTAACCTATAGCCCCCCGGCCTTCAGCGCTCACAGCGCTTTGATATAATGCATGTCGTTAAAATAACTTTATCACCTGCACGAATAACACTCTCCGTCTCATATCAAGAAAATAGAGATAAACACATATTCGACAATGTAGCAACTATTGTCACCTGCTATGTCAAACATGTATTTCTTTATCTTAAATTATCTTAATACGCTCATATTTACATAAAAACATATTACTATAATTAACAGTATGTTTAGTGCCTTCAACTTCCGTTATACATACCGAACAGAAGGAGTCATAGCCAGTGAAATTTAAGTTCGGTAACTGTTAAGACACTAGATTTAAGTATTCTGTTCTAGATCGATTCGTAACAGTGACATAACGTCACATTTCAATGCCTTTAAAACTTAAACATTCTTAAACATATACTTATGTAAAAACATGCGGTTATGTAAGAAATCTATTTCAGGATCATAATAAACCAAAACATACCTTGTAAAGTCATTCTTACAATACCTTGAAGACGACACAGTATTTAATTTAGGCTACTGAACAATGTGTTGACATTTATCCGACACTTGATAATGCATGCTATTTTTAGTCATAATTGATATAGGGGGAGTAATCGGTATGTACCTAAGCAGAAGAAAATTGCTATACAGCAGGATTGTTATTATACATTTCTGACAGTACAGTACCTAATTAACTTAATGTGTCGGAATTTCTTTGCTTCTCCGTTTTCAAACGAAAACTTATGTTTCTTTTTTTATAAAAGCTTTTTCATACTTGTCTTGCAACATTTTAGGTTACCTCCAAACCTTACTACATTTATATATATCACGCCTTGCGACAATCCGAATGTAATAGTTCAGCCGGTAATAACTTAACAGTGATAATTATGGTAAAGGAATTCTGGTGGTGGTGATGACGATTCTATGGAAGCCTTGGAGGGCCACTTTTGAGTTTCAACTTACGGGTGTTTTTGACTTTTAAGTTATGACTTTCGACTTTTGACTTTTGATAACCCTTGTTACGTTCTTCCTCTTGTAATACCTCCTACGAGGTATATACCGTCGCCTTTTCGCTTCGCTGCGATCATTCCCAAAAGCACTGCTGAATTGCCTCTTTGGCATTTTTATTAGAACAATATAAACACGACCACACTCAATCAAATATAAATTTTAATAAAACCAATTATATATACATGTATATAAAAATCACATTATTTCTATAAATAGTAACAAAATAAAACATGTTTGAACACGCTTTTTGTTTTGACTTTTTAATTATGACTTTTGACTTATGACTTATTACTTTTGACTTTTGACTTTTTACTAATGACTTTTGACTTTTGACTTATGACTTATGACTTATGACTTATGATAAAATAAACCCTAACCCTAACCCTATACACGGTCCTCATTGAGGACATCCAGCGGCAGGTTCAGGTAATACAAGGAACCTGCTACCGAGGACCCATCAAAATAACAATATACTTATACATATTACAGCACTTTAATTTGCTTCGGTATACCTTGTGATATTAACCTATAGATACATAAAATCATTTTAAAAAATGTTACCATAGCAACAATTTTTTTTCAAAATTTCATTTTTATTTACAGTTTCTTGATAGTTGGCTTTATGCCTAGGGGGCCAATCCCCCAATGACCCCCCGCTTAAAGGAAGAGGACACCCATCAGGCCTCCCGAGCCGAGAGTTGCGTCGCCGCTCCCTCCCGACGAGCCGACACGGCTCATTGAAACTAAAATAAATGACAAAGACAAAAGTAACTTAAATCATTTATT